>JAJIBD010008467.1:0-76502 GCA_021461705.1 Cryptotis parvus | reverse complement strand
AATATCCTTGCTCCTCAGAAATATATAACAATGTAAAAAGCATTGCTCAGGGGAAAAATACATATTTTCCTGGAAATTGAAAGAATATAATAAAATGGGGATAATGATAAAATGAGAACTCTTAAGAGATAATAAAATGAGACAATATTCAAAAAGAAATTGATTATTTTAAAGTGAGGGATATACAGAAATGGTTTCACTATTCTTATAGCATTGGAGTGAATTTGGAATTATAGTGAATTGGAGATTAAATAAAACCTGAACAAATAATAGAGGTTGGAAGAAGCATGAAAATTCCAAAAGTCTTCCTCTTTCAAAACAAGAAATCAATGAGTACTGCAAAAATCAGAAACATTGAAGTGCTTAAGGTGGATAGGGCCAGAAAGATAGCTTAGAACATTGGGCATATGTTTTGCTTCCAGGAGGCTCAGGTCCAAACCCCAGTTCTACAAGGTACTCCAGTTTTCAGCTGTTGCTCACCACTGTATTATTTCTTCAGCTGTCTCCCTCACTCCAACCATCCTAGGGAACATTTCCCTAGTACAGATCAGGGAGCACATCTTGAGTACTCCCACATGTAGGCCAAAAACAAAGTAATGTGGTTAATATTTTAATGTTTTATACAAAAAATCTCATTTTAAGTTTAAAATAAGAGTATAGCTCTTCCCATTTGATCCAGCAATAGCACTCCTGGGAATATACCCTAGAGACCGAAAAACACATAGCAGAAACACTATCTGTACTTCTTTATTCATCTCTGCGCTATTCACTATAGCTAGAATCTGGAAACAACCTAAATGCCCGGGAACAGAGGACTGGCTAAAGAAACTGTGGTTCATCTACACTATGGAATACTATGCGGCTGTCAGAAAGGATGAAATTATGAAATTTACCTGCAAATGGATGGGACATGGAGTCTATCATGCTGAGTGAAATTAGTCAGAAGGAAAAGGACAGATATAGAATGACTGCATTCATTAATAGGATATAGATACCAGTGTTTTAATAAATATGGGGAAATGGTAATGGCAGATTAAAACTCACCACTGAATATACACAAAGAGACTTAAGTGACAAACTCTAAATATCTGCAGGGCTAGCCATAATGTGTAAAATAAGAGGGGAGAGAGATGCAGAGACAGAGAGAGAGATAGAGAGAGAAAGAGAGGAAACTGAGGGTACCTGCTATTAAGGCGGGTGGGGGGGACGGGGGAGGGGTGGCATTGGTGGTGGAAATGGGGCACTGGTGGAGGGGATGGGTGCTGGAATATTGTATTACCAAGAACCAATTATGAACACCTTTGTAATTGTGTGTTTCACGGTGGTATAATAAAAAAAAAAAAAAAAAAAAGAAAGAAAAAAAAAAAAAGAGTATAGCTCTTGAAAAGAAAACATTTATCCAACATTTCAGTATTCTGCATTTCAAAATGTAGGAAATTAGAATAAAAATTAATGTATTTCAGTGGCTGGTACAGTATTATTCCATCCTTAGAGATTTCTCTATGTAGCATATATTTATCTGATACCCTAATTATCAAATGATTTATCAATCTTTATGCCTATAAGGCAAACTAATGTAATAATCACATGATTATATGTGGTTATTTCTAAGTATTTTTCTTTGATTACTCTTTTAACGCTACTTGAAATTTGATGAGCAATTATTTTCTTTTATTTTCAATTATTTTCTTAAAAAATAAAGCATCTACTCTAACACATATAATGGCATTTACATTTTGATTCTCAATAATATCCATTTTAATTTAATAAAATATTAACATAATAAAGGCATTTAACAGTTCTATAAACAAACTGAAAAAACCAACACAAAGTATCTGCTCCACATTTCAGGAGTAATGAGTTCAATCACGTTAAGGTTATAATTTTGTTAGTCTGTTAATTTTTCCCTCTCAATACAACTAAAAATTCTTTGTCAGTCTTAACAATTAGTGTTCTTATCTTTTTTCTGAAATAAAGATGACATTAGATCAAAATCTTTTCTTTTTCTTCTTTTAAAAAAAATTCACAGAAATAGCCTAAGTCGTGACAAGCATATGATAACATAATCTGCATAGAAAAATAAAATCCCAGTGATTTCACAACCCCAATGGGCATATGGCTAAATAAAAAAGTCCTCTCTCACATTTATCCTAAGGCTTCCTTGATTTGAATTTTCTCCCAGTTTCTCCCCAGAACACTCACTATTATTTACCCTATTCCTTGTTCTCTAGAAATCTCTTAAAGCCTTGAGATTTTCTCTAAGTCACGTAATCTTCAGGTAAAGAAAATAAACTTCAGAGGAGTGTGGTAAAATTTACTATTCATTAATATTCACCTCTCCCTGTGGAATGATGATACTGAATTCAAGTCAGGCAAAGCCCTGCTTTGGCTGATGAAATCTGGAAGTTGTGTATATCTCTTCCCACAAGAAGTTAAGAACCAGCACACGCCTCTGGCACAATGATCAACAATGTTCCAGGAAACGTCATCATCCTAGGCCCATGAGTGAAAACAAGGAACTGAGCTACCTTATGTCCCTGTCCTTTCGTTCTTAATTCCTCGCAGAAAAACAGCGTGCAAAAAGATAATTCTAATAACCATGATATTTGAAAAACAAACTAAATATTGATAAAACAGATGCCTCAAAAACAGCTTTGGTAGTCCCTTTCTCCCCTCATCCACACCAAGTACTGGTTGTTCTTGCTCTTTTGGATTGATGGTGGGAATGTTCACTGGTTCAGCCTTTTTCGAAAACCATCTGATCATTCCTCCAAAAAATGACCTAGGAACTAAGGTCCCATTTAACCCAGCAATACCACTCTTGGGAATATACCCTGGGAGTCCAAAAACACACAACAGAAATACCATCTGCACTTCTATGTTCATCTCAGCACTATTCACTATAGCCAGAATATGGAAACAACCTGAGTGCCCAAGAATAGACAACTGGATAATGAAACTGTGGTACATTTACACAATGGAATACTATGCAGCTGTTAGGAAAAACAAAGTTATGAGATTTGCCTATAAAGGGATGAACATGGAGAGGGATTATGTTGAGTGAAATAAGCCAGAAGGAAAAGGACAGATATAGCACGACTGCATTCGTTTGTGGGATATAAAAAAATAGTATAATACTAATACCCAAGGCCAGGCAAAACATCGACCAGGAGGACTTGTCAGTGGTTGAAATCTACCACAATTTTGTGCAAGTCAGAGGTTAGGTAAGATGGAGAAGGACCAGAGTCCTAATAATTGTTGGAAATGGTAATGCCAGTCTAGAACTGAGCAGTGAACATAGGCAAAAAGATATATATAATAACCCTAAATGCATGTTTTGCAAGCCACAGTGTGTAAGATAAAGGAGAGGAGAGAGAGAGAGAGAGAGAGAGAGAAGTAGAAGAAAAGGTGTAAACTGCCTGTCACAGAGGCAAGCTGGGAACAGGGAGGTAGTCAGGGGACATTGGTGGTGGGAAATGGGCACTGATGGAGGGATAGGTGCTGCAACACTATATGACTGAAACCGATCATGAATAGTTTTGTAACTATATTTCTCACAGTGGTATAATAAAAAAATAAAAAATAGTTGTGGTACATCCATGCAGTGAACTCTTACTCAGCAACAGAAAGACATAAGGTATTGAAACAGAATATAAATGAGCCTCAGAATAATTATGCTCAGTAGATATGTAAAACCAAACCAGTTCATTTTTTAAAATTTCTTTATTATACCACCATGATATATACACAAAACCAGTTATTTGAGCCTCTTTAAAGAAAGGGCTACAATAGTGAGAGAAAGCAGATCAGTAGTTTCCTGGGGACAGTAGGAAGAGAGGCTAGGAAATATAATGAAGACTTACAAAGGGCCATAAGGAAATGTTTAGGAGGTAAAAATCATACTTGTTAATTAGTATCAATGATAGCCTCTCTCACACATACATGAAAAGTCAAATATCAAGTTTATTATATGACAATTATGTTTTAAAATTTTAAGTAGTACATAAAGAAATTGCTTTCAATTTTCAAATCAACAAAAAAACTAGGAAACAGTAAGTACCTATGAGCATCCTATATTATATTGGTATAAGTGTAAATCTTGTGTGGCTGGAGAGATAGGACAGGGATCAACTTACACTTGTCTTGTACGCAATTGTCCCTTGTTCGATCAGCACAACACATGGTCCCTGAGAATCTCTACGTGAACAGAGCCAGGAGTAAAATAAGTACCCCCTCATGTTCCCCCAAGTAAATAAATAAATATTGCAGAGTCCACATTAAAATACTAAATTTAAAGGAATCCTGTAATATTGCAGCTATAAAGCACCAGCCTTGCAAGCATAATGTGAGTTAACTCAGCATAACCCCACCTGAACACAATTCCAGGAGCTCTGCTGTTTGGGGTCCCCAGAGAGCACTGCAGTTAAAGTATGCAAGCACCACAACCAAGTGTGTGAACCCTAGTCATTTCAGAAACACTTAGCAAATAGGAAGGAAAAAAAAATAAAAGTCAAGAAATAAACTCAAATTCCTTTTAATAGGCAATTTTAACTTTAAAAACTGAACGTTGGCACGGGAGTTAAGGGCACTTGCCTTGTGCACAGCTAGTCCCAGTTTGATCCCTGGAACTGTATATGATTTCCCAAATACTACCAGGCCTGAGCACTGCAGGGCTGGCCCAAAAACCAAGTGAATCTTATAGAAGTACTTCCATATAGGAACATTACTTACAATTGCACAACAGATGGTTCCTAAACGTTCATCAATAGCAGAATAGTTGAATACATTATGAATTATCAATTTTATGAAACAATTATTTTTTAAATCTTATTGTCTTTGTGTGTTTGTTTTTTAGAACCATACCCAACTGTGCTCAGGGCTTATACCTACCTCTCCACTCAGGGGTCACTCATAGCTGGACTCAAAAGACCCTATGGGATGCCTGGGATCAAACCTAGACTATCCACATGCAAGGCAAGCACCTTAATTACTGCACTATTTCTCCAGTCCCTACACAAATCATTTTCTTACTTTATAAACATAATTTTGTCTTTTTGGGTAACATGAATTATGTAAGTAAATTAGTTTTATCCTTAAGTTACATTAAACAGAATATATGTATATGTGTGTATATATACATAAATATATATATATGGTTGATTTTATTTGACAGACTATAAGTTACTTAGAAGACCACATTTTATTTATTGGGTACATAACAATATGCCTTTCAAAAAGAAAATCATGTTCCTATACATTTGCTTGACAGATTGTAATGCTGCAGAAGTAACAGTTTGTTCCTTCAGAAAGACATCTATGTGTATGTGTACGTATATATACATATATATAACTTCCTGAATGTGTCTTCCTAATATAATCATTCAAGTAAATCCAAAAGCATTATTCCATTCTCTTGAATATACACTACTCATTTATAACTTTTCATTAAAATAAAATATAAATACCACCTACGGTTTATATACATAATCCATAAACTTAAAATTGGGTGTATAGATATATACAAATTATTCACAGTCATGTACTTAAACCTGCTATTAAAAAGCCCAACAATAGCTAGAATAAGAGTAGAATTTTCTTTTTAATTCTGAGAAGGAATTTCTATTACTCTTTTTTCCTATCAGATCTTTTATATAGTGCCTTAAGCTAGGAATCTGGTCACTTCCTTGACTTTCGTTACAATCAGGGCTTTTTCTATGGAATGGGCCTTACTTAACTATGTGATTGCTTTTCATCACAAGGAGTCAAAGCAAGCAACACGTTTTCTGACTCCCTAACTCCTTAGAAAATTAGTGACAACTAGCCACGAATTATAACATAAGTGGCAACTGTGCTGGAGATGAAAAATACACCCAGCTTCTTCAGATTCAGTTGTAGTTTACCTTCAAATAGCATCTATCTAATGCCCTGCAATTCCAACATGTGAGTAAAAGATGTCCTGGGGATTATGAATCAAGGTACTGTGGCCTAAAATAGGGAAAGAGTGACAAACCAAAGCCACGTGTAAGAAGCAATGATAGAAGATATTAGAGCTTCAAACTCTTGGGATATGGATTAAGAACTAAGGAATTTTAATAAGCAACTTGAATACAAGGCTGTTGGAACTCAACGATATCATTCTTTTAGCCACACAAGCATAGTAAGAGGTGGGGATAGCTGGAAAGCTGGCAATGAGGTCATATATGAAGACAGAGTTCCTCCAGTATGCTTTGGGGGAAAATGTTAAAAAATTGGTGGATCCTCTGTGGAATACTTTATGGGGATTCATTAAAAATTTGGAAATGCTTTTGACAGGATTGAGGGAAGGCTTTGCTAAAAGGATGATATTTGAATTCCAATATAAAAATTATGCCAAAACAATGACAAAAAATGGGAATAATATTTTAGGCAAAGGAATCAAATGCAAGCACTTTTCTGCTAACAAAACCCCTGTGATTGAAGCAAAGAAAAGAATGAGGATTATCAGATAGAAGGGATTAGCTCATGGAAGTCCAGGGGCCATGTGAAGTAGTTTAGCTGCTATTTGAAGTGCAGCATTAAAGTCATGGGGTGGGGATAGGCTTGGATATGACATAATCTGATTTTTTAAAGAACATTCTGCCTACTCTGAGAAGACTAGATTGAGGGAACAAGAGCAGAAACTGGACAAATTTTTTGGAGGTGGTATCGTAGTTCCCTGAAAAGATGATGGGGGCTTAGAGCCTGAGAAAAGCTAACACACTAGAAAAAAGGGATGAACATAGGAAACTCCAGCACTCATCCAAAGATTAGATGGAGGGGTTAGGAAATGAGAATAATCAAGGATGAATCTTAAGGTTTGAGCCTAAATTGGATATAATTACTGACATGGGGGTGGGGGGGGATAACTAGTTAGTTTTCAGGAAAGAAAATCCAAATTCCTCTCAAGTTCTATTAAATTTCTGATGCTTATGATGTATTGAGATACTTCTGGTGACCACTCATGCAAATCGATGATATATGGGAAGACAGTGATACAGTGATACAGTGATGATCCTCTAAGATGCCATCGGGCTACACTTGCAAGCTACAGGGACAAATGGAGACGTTACTGGTGCCAACTCGAGCAAATTGATGAACTGGAAGATAAGTGATAAGTGATATAAGTGATCATCACTTATATCTGGTCTCTAAGATGCTATCTGCTATGAATATAAAGTTTAGAAGGAAAGTCAAGACTAAAATACAAGAGGGAGGGCCAGAGCAATAGCACAGTGAGGAAGGTATTTGCCTTGCACACGGCCAACCTGGGTTGGATCCCTGCTATCCCAGATGTTCTCCCAAGCACTGCCAGTAGTAATGTCTGAGTGCAGAGCCAGGAGTAACTAACTCCTAAGCATTTCTGGGCATGACCCCAAAATAAATAAATTGATTAATCAATGATAATAAATTAATTAATAATAAAATACTAGAGTGAGAGTTCTGGATACGCAGATGTGATTATAAAGCCTGTGGTCAAATGAGAGCACCCAGATGAAGAAAGGAAGGGAATAAGAGTCTAAAAATTTACAAAAGCCAAGAGAATACTGGGTGGGTCAGTGGGAGGTTTGCGGGAGGGAAACTGGGGTCACTGGTGGTGGAAAATGTACACTGGTGATGGAACATAGTATGACTGAAACCCAACCATGAACTATGAGCAGCTTTGTAACTGTATCTCACAATGATTCAATAAAAAATAAAGAAAGAAAAAATAAAGATATCAATAAAAAGCTATATATAATTATATATAACATATATAGGTGTATATATTTATATATGCAAAATATATAATTATATATAACATATATAGTTGTATATATTTATATATGCAAATATATAATTATATATAACATATATAGTTGTATATATTTACATATGCAAATATATATAATTATTTATGTGATTTAGACCACATAAAAAATACTTCCTTGCAAAAGCAGTTTTTGAACATGCGTCTAGGATATAAAGTTGTATTAAAGTAAAAAAATACTTTCTATTCTAAACTAAAAAACCAAATATGAGAACTGTCTATGATTCATTTCTAGTCACTCCCACCCTTAGAGGCAGGAAAATGGGGAGAAAGAAATAACTAGTAAGAGAACGCAAAATGAGACAAGGTTAAGGAAGCTGAAAAAGAAAAAGAACTGCAGCAATGACCTCAGATCAGGAATGCAGAAGGACCAAGATGACAGTATCTTAACCCTGGGTTGTTTATGGACTTCTTAGGCTGCCAAAGAAAATTAGAAAAAAAAAGAGGAGATCAGAAATTATAACATGATATGCAGATTAGTCAGTTTTAACTTCAAAGCTTGCTGGAGAGATAATCCCATAGCCCTGCTTTGCATTGTTTCTCCTGCACAGGTACTCAGGCTCAATCAGCACACAATCATCCCCCAGCACCACCTGGAGTAGCTTTTTGTAGACCCCAGAACTAGTAGACCTGAATAGCACCATTTCACTGATCCAAGCATCAAACTGTCTCATAGGGTTAGATGGGTATGACCAGGAGTAGCACCCAGGTCCCTGAGAGCTACTTTGGAGTGGTCTCCCCATACACACACAAAAGAATATATTGACTTCAGCTCTTTAATAAAGTTATTGCATGAACAAGTTGGGGAAGAGTGTGTATATATTCTGCTCTTTATCAACATCATCATAAGAGCTGGGATCATTTTTGAGCCACATTTTCACACAGAGGTGGGATTGGAATGGAGTCACCAGAAATAGCTCACCTGGTTGTTAAAATATAGGAAAGCAGGGCGAGAGATAGTACAGCAGGTCAGATGCTTGCCTTGACGTTAGCCAACATGGGTTCAATCCCTGGGGATCCAGATGGTTCCCCCAAGCACTACTAGGAGAATTACTGAGTGCAGAGTCAGGAGTAACCCCCTGAGCATTGCCAGATAGACTCAAAGACCAGTGTGTGTGTGTGTGTGTGTGTGTGTGTGTGTGTGTGTGTGTGTGTGTGTGTACGGAAGCAACAACAGGATAAGTGAGTTAGTGACTGGTCAAAGGGAGCCGAAAAGGTCTAAATAATGGCCGGGGAAAAAGGTTTTACAGCATCCAAAAAGAGAGCAGGTAAGCAAGCAACCAGGCAAATATCCAGGTGGCAACGAATACTCAGGGATAAAGAACAGTCTTGTGTTAGTTACCGCCCAATACCTTAACCTAGAATACTGGGACTAGCCCAAGAAGGAAGACAGGCTGTAATTAGAGCTGGGTGGGAAAGGACCAGGAGAGCAGAGAGAAAGCACATAACACAGAGTATGTAGTACATAGTAGGGCTTCAGTTCATTTCAGGCACCACCATTGCTTGTTATCATTATTTCCCCTAACGAGAATAAGTCCCCTTTTTCTGCCTACTAGTTACAGCTATTCCCACTGGTTTCTACATTCAAATCCTACAGGAGAATGGCCTACTGGAATCTTATACTCCAAAATTATTTGCTGAAAATATTTTTTAAAAAAAAGCTAAAGTGAGTTGTCACAATATTCAGCTAGGACTTTGAGTGCTGAGAATACAATTATAGCATACCCATGTTCCCTTCCAAAGCCAGGGTCCTCTTCCTCTGAATATGCCTTCAACTCTGAGTCCAGTGCCTAATAATGTTGCTAGGGAAGAAGATTAAATTGAAAAGCACTGGTGAGCCTCAGGGATTAGCTACCGGATTTCATTCATGCATTCTCTATTTCCTCCCACTAATATTGGTAACTCAGATGCCTGCTCAATGTGTCCTGTTTATGTTTTACATGAGCCTTCTAATGGGCCAAAGGAAGAAACCCAGAACTTGGTTGTGGTGGAATTCAATACAGTCTTTAATTCCACTAGCATGAACCCCAGCTGCATACATACATTTTGAACGAATATTTAACCCAAATGAACCACTAGGGCTTTACTTTGACTTGTCTCAAAAGGGCTCTACTCTACTCACATGGACCCACCTTCTCAGCTTAATACACAGTACATAAACTTAAATATTTCATTCCAAACAGCTCATTGCTAAGTTCCTCCAAGGCTGAGTAAAGTCAAGTTAATGTTGCAAATCCCGTGGGAGATGAATTTCTTCATGCCAAAACTATCAGCCTGACATGCTGCTCTGATTTCAATTTCATCATGTGCCCAAGACTTGAACTTGCTGAAGAACAGGCTTCACACCTCTCTTGGTGGCTGTCGAAACTTCAAAACGTCATCTGGTTCAATTCTTGACCTATTGGTCAAGGAGAGCTAAGTATGTCAATGGCAAAGCCTGAGACAGATGTCGCTGATGTCAAAGACCACACATCTCCATGCCTATATTTGTTCAGCAAAATCTATGTGGCTGCTTCACTCCCCAGCGAGAAGTTCAAAGAACATGGAAACCACCAAGGGACTGGCGCTGGTTGGAAAGCTAAGCTACACCAATCCTGAAAATTCATGTTCTCTTCATAAGAGAGCAAGTTCAGAAAATTTTAAAGCTGCATTGAAGGCTTTTTTTCTAAATCCTGCTGGTGGTGAGCAGGGTTGCAGGACATCCTAAAACAACCCCAGTTTTTCTTTCTATGGGCATGAACAGGCAACATGAAGGGTTTACGAAAACTTTGTTGGAAAATTTCCACTTTGAACAGCAAGGGATTAGGTGTCTATTCCAATTTCTCTCTTGCTCCCTCCCTCCCTTTCGGAGTGGGGAGTTCACTCTTAAGTTGAAAAGCAAACAGCCACAAAAGCATTTCCAGGTACAAAGCTACTGGGTAGGTTCCGGCCTTTGGGTAGAGTCTCCCAGGTTTCTAACCACAGCCGGTTTTATGTTCCGTGTATCAATCCACACTCACGATTGTTACCGTACACCTGTATGTCATTCGGAGGTTCACCCAGCTCAAGCAAATTATATTTTAAAACTGCACTGATCAAAAAAAAAAAAAAACAAAGTTCAGGGAAAGGGATTTCCTAGCTCTCAAATAAAAATGTGCAGTGGAGCTTACTAAGTAAACAGAAAACATGGGCAGCTGAGAAATCAATTTAGCTGAACAAACAATGTTCCATGTAATGAACTACTAATTATCCTTTTATGCCATGTCAGTCTGAGTGATTACAGAGCTGTGCAGTTTAATTTGACGTTTGAGCATTGCCTTGCTCCATTAGCTTCATATAAAGCTACAACACATTCAAAAAAGGAGGGAGGGGTGTTCTGTATTTATCTGGAACTAAGTGAGCACCTGTATTAATAAGGAGAGAGCATCTCTGAATCTTTTTTAAATGTTTATAATAGGCATATAAATAAAGCAAGGGGAACCTAAAGGAGTAGAAATCCAATGAGGTGCCTCTGGGTCAATGGATGAAACGCCTTGAGGGTGGTAGTGACATTGTTGGGCTCATGAAGCAACTCCAGCTACTGAAAATGCTGTCACTTTCTCCCAGAAGCCACCTCGCTCTGCGGCCTGCCATCTGATCAGCTTCAAGACAGCATAACAAAACAGACCAGTTAGAGGAAGTTGCAGGACCGGAAGGGGCTCTCTTTCAAACCCAAGGTATTATAAATTGTATAAATCCTTGAATGTAATGAAACTGTTATAAAATGATGGAAGGCAGAACATCTAAGTAGAGTTCTGGCTCTGCCTGCTCTTCACCTTGTATCTCATAAAGAGTGGGATTGTAAAATTTGTATTATTCCACCCAATTCAACAAATTCCTGGTTAGTTCCTTCCGACTAAATACCAGTGCTAAGTATTGTAGCAGATGGGTGCAAGACATAAATGCAAATCCTCCTAGGACTAGGTAATCTATTTCTTCAACTTGCTGAACAAGATAGACCTCTGCTAAGGCTTGGTTTCTCTGTTTTGACTGTACCTTGGAGTTACTAGGGACCTTCAAACAAACTCTCCTCCTCCTGGAGATTCTAATGTGATTGGTAGAGAGAGGGTGTGGTGGGAGGTGTTTCAAGCTCCTCCAGTGAATTTCATGGCATGCCTCAGTTGCAATTTACTGCTATATTGACTAAAGTTTTGCCTTTGGATGATACCTTTTGCTCAACAGACAAATATTCACTGACTGAGGCACAAGAGCACTTTGGTGGTTGGAAGAGATCACCATTCTCAGAAAGCTTTAAAACTACAGCTATAGGAAGAATGTCCTCTTTTGTGCCCAACAACTATGAGGGTGAAGAAATCCTTGCAATTCACTCTTGTTCAAATACCTAGTGACAAAGTAGGATTTAAAGAACTGTAAAATTTCAGAGACAGATAAGATCTCACTGGTGACTTCCAAGTATTCTGAGTCCAAAAAATAACGAAGTGACTTAACTACCAATGGCCCCATGACTTTCAGAGCCCTAAGACTGAAGCTTAATTTTCCAATTAAGCTCATATAAATGCTTTTATCTGGAAAGAGTTTTCAGCTCCAAATGGTCAACTAATGTCACTAAGACCACTGAAATTAGGATAGTTAATGCAGAATAGTGTTCCATGACTCACTTGTAGTTACAAATCAGATTGATGATTAAGGAAATAATTATAGTGTTTGACACACTTAGTTTATAAGGTATACATAAAAAATTAAGTAAATTGACTAATACTGTTGGTTATACCTCTGGTGGAAATGTTCTCAGCATCCAAATTCAGGTCCTGAAACCGTTGTTTGCTAAGCCCTCTTTTTTTATCTCTTTGTGCTTGGAGAACTATGTTTTTATTGCTAGTTAAATCTCCTGTTCTCAATCCTGACTGTACATTAGAATCACATTAGCATACAGTTGAAGAAAAATACCTGAGCCACGTAGCAGAAAATCTGACCTTAGTTGCCTGGGGTTATATCTGGACGTCAGTGGTTTAAACAGCTCCCAAATGATTGCAATGTATAGTGTCACTTTACATTCTACAAAATATTTAACCACTCCTCCTCAAAACTCACATGGTCATAAAAAAATGCAAGGTTGAAAAACTGTCACAAGTTTGAAGGGACTAAGGAAGCATGCCAAATAAGTGGAATAAAATATTGTGGATTAGATCCTGCCACAGAGGGGTGGGGAACCTAAACTACTGATTTTCAAATAAAAAGTAGACTTAAGAGTCATGTGGCAATATTGATTTCTCCTTTTTTGACAAATGTATTGTGTACTGTAGGATCACATATCGATGGTTAAAGGGGATAAGAGAACTCCATATTATCTTTGCAACTATTCTTAAAAGAAAAACTCCCTCACAATTAGAAGTTTATTAAAATTTAAAGAGTAACATTTTAGGTGCGCTTTAATGAGATTTTAAGCAATCTCTTATCTCACCTGGATTAATCATAATACACTTTACTCCGAGCTTTAGCCCTTGATTGCATAGTTTATCACTATGAACTGAAGATTTTACCCTTCAACCATTACTGAGATATATGTGGGGTGAGGAGATGGGGAATGGAGTAGCACTGAGTTCATTTCAATGGTTAGAAGGTATCACTAATACTATGAGTAATGTCTATTAGCAATGAAGACTGTAGTATTAGAGCGTGAATCTCAACTTGAACAAGTATAGCCTGATTGCTATGTTCTGAGACATGAAGTCAACAGTTGAACCAGCATAACAGAATATTTCTATTGTACTAGCAGCCCCATTTTTACTGTCATGTTCTTACCACACTCACATGCATTTTTTATGATCTTCCTGAATGCAATGTGTTTTCTACATAGTACATATGTAGTCTGTAAGCATATTAAAAACAGCTGCTGCCCAAATCCATGTCTATTTTCCCAGCCTATAAGCCTAGTTCCCAGGCCAGTTTTCCAAGACCATTCCACTTTTTAAAAAAATAAATAAGATGAATGAACTATTAGCAAGTGGTATTCTGCTACCAGATCTCTGGGATGATCTGCATGAGAGTTAACTAAAGCTGAAAGGCGAATAATTTCCAGCATGAAGGAAAAGAAAGCTAGCTACCTTCCTTTCCATTCAATCTGAAGGGAAACCAGCTAAAGGCAATATAATAGTTGTATTCCTAAAAATACGCTACCATTTGGTCTTATCTAGGGTCCACTAGAATCATACCACCTTTATTCCAAAGGCAAAGAATGTTCTAGAAACTTCCTCCACAGTGCCTTTGGGAAGCAAAACAAAAGCCAAAAGTTAGAAAGCAAAGTTGCTAGAGGAAGACGTAAAAGTCTGATTATCCAACTGGATCCATTCTTTTGTCCCTAAACCAGTTTAGAGCACCTTAATTTTGACCACCCTGCTAGGCTAATGTTTTAAATCAGTGTCATCTACTCAGCCCTGCTTCCGGCTTTCCATGTGGCCAGAAGAGGATTTCCGTTACACTATGTTCCAATTTGAACCTAAAGGCTGGGTGTCTCCGTGGTTGGCCCATGCTCAAACTTATCCTTCCACCCACCTCCCACATCCTTATGTTGTTTCTGTGCCTATCTCTTTCTTCCCTGGATTATAAACTTCCATGGAGGAGAAAACCCTGTCTTACTATTTTTGTGTTCTTTGCTATGCCTACCACAATGCCTGTCAAACAGCAAGTGTTCAACAAATGTTGGTGAAACCTATTTTGTAGATCTCCAAGTGGCAAAGTTCCCTCTGGAACTGGTTTATAGCTGCAGTCAGGGTCCCTGTGGTGACCCCAATGGGAGGTTGAAAGGGAGGAGGTTGAAGCAGTTTTCATTTAGAACTCAGCTGGAGGACTTTACATTTCTCCTGCCCACCCTGGAAAGAGTCAGGGTTGATTCATTAGTGATTGAGAGAGTCCTAAAGCAACTCAAAATCATGTACCATAGACACAATTTTTCCTTCATCTTTAAGCCAGAAGGAAGTCGTACTTGTAAATTTAGTCTGTGGTACAGAATTCATGGGGCAAGCATGTGCCATTAAAAAAAAAAAGTCAGTATGTCCTAAAGGCAGAGACAAACTTAGACTGATGATATATAGAAGACTTAAATGTAGGAGTCAGAGATGACATAGTCCAGAACCAAAAGATCTTATTTACTGCAAAAGCACAACAAAACCAGGCGGGAACTGTCTTTTCTGTTAACTTCGAGCTACCTTTCCGAATCTGAGTGCACAAAAGAGAAAGATTAAGGAAAGACACTGCACTCAGCCCCAACCCCAGCATCAAGTTTGAGTTCTATACTCTGGGGCTTTCCCCAAAAAAGCCACCCCTCTTGGTCCTTTCCCACAGAGCCACCCACTCACTCCATCTATTTTCTCCCACCCCTTGTTTTATTTTCTTTTGAACATTTTGTTTCCCCCACCAGGGCTCTACCTTGGCTCATCATCAGTCACCAGAAATATGTCGTTCTGTTTCTGCATTGAGAAAGTGTGGAAAAGTAGAAAGAGTGGGAAACCCTCGGTAATCACCTGGCCTTGGAGAGGGTCTGTAAGAACTAGCATTATCAGTCACACTGCTGTGATTACCACCATCCTTAATGTCACGAAGTTAAAATAATGCAAAAGCTCTTCTTTACATTAAATTCCTACTTTCCTATTTATAAGCAGTTCCCTTTGTGTTTCCTGTGGGTTTGTCGTTTGTAAGATCCTTATAGGGAAAATCCATGTCCCTAAAGCTTACTTGCTTTGTCCCACAAAAAGGGGTTGAGGAAAAGAGAAAATATTCAAGATGTTTAGTGCTTTTATTCCATGTTAATGATTTAATAAACTTTTAATAATCATGTATGATATGATGCAAACTATGATATGATCATGTATGATATAACAGCCAAAATTCAATGACGTTTGAGTCATTTTTACTCATTATCTTCATATTTTCAATTAAAATTCATCTCTATATACTGACATTCATATCTTCTTTATTCAAACTGATCAATTTCCTTCTCTTCTAAGTTGGTTCATACTTTCCAGCCTATGGTAATCAGATTGTGACCAGATCTTGCTATATAACAAGCAACCCATACCCAACCCCCACCCCATCCACTCCCACCTATCAGAGTCTCAGGAAAATTGGAGTTTATTTTATTCTCATTAGTCTGCATGTCCACTCCATCTGCCTGAGTTTAGATGGACTCACTCCCATCCCACATTCCACTCAACTGCATGATCAGGTAGAACTCAGGTCGGGACACTTTCAAGCCTAAGAGCCACGTTGAAGGGAGCAACAGGTGCCTGAAACTTAGTCATCCCAGTCAGAGGAAGAGGCTTGGAGAGTCTGAAAAGAAACTTCTCCTTTTTTTGAGGCAAGATTGACAATTATTTTTATGTCACCTCCACCCGCACTCCATTGGCCCAAGAAAGTGACAAGGCCAAGCCTGAGTCACCAAGAGGAGGGAGTATGCATTGTGCAAGAAATTTGGGGATGAGATAAATAACCGCTACACTGAGATCTAATCCACCACAAGCCTCTAAAAGCTTTATTTTTGCAATTCGTTTTGTCTGTCATAACTTAACCAACCATAAACTTGCCTGTTTCAATCAGGCCCATCCTTCAAATCCATCTCCAAATATTGCCTCCTCTATCACTGTCTGGTGTCTAACACAAAAGTCTGTTAAGCCCCATTTACGCTTTCCACAGAAACAAGTCACCTTGTACTCAGGTGACTATGTGTATTATCTCCTGTAAAACTATGAACTCAATTTTAAGAAAAGTATTATTAACAGTTTTTCTAGTCAATCTTGCCAATGTCTTTTATCTTGACTCAGAATATGGTACACAAACAGATAAATCTTTACAGATATATCTTAATTAAATATACTTAATTATGTATGCACATAAAAGAGAAAATACATTAAGGATTTCATGTCCTAGTACCAGTGAGACCTTGATTGATTCAAATCCTATCTTTCCTTCTCATTGTCTGCATGCCTTCTGGAAAGGAATTTAACAGCTCCATCCCCTCAGTTCCCTCAATAAAAATAGAGATCACCATCATTCATGTAAACTGCTGTGTAAAAGGCAAATATTCAATAAGTGCTTCTATTTTATCATTACTATGTAGACTATGGCCAAACATTTTCTCTTATTACACACAATGTGATGAAAATATTTTTAAATAAGTACATAATGACAGGGACTGAAAGGGGAGCATGTGCTAGAGTAGTAGGATTTTAAGTAAAACATCCTCTTTTTATTTCCTTTATGGATAATATGGTTTTGTTTATGCAATTTTAAAAATTAAACATTTATTTCCCTTGGTGTGTAGCCAACTCTGGGGTGGTGACACCCATATGGACCTACCACTCCATTGAAATGACTCTTCGAACACATGCTACGCGCCAGGCCCTTTACAGACACTTTTTGTGTAATTCCCATAAGAACCTTGCAAGCTAAGTATTATTATTCCAATTTTATATATGAGAATGATGAGATCCTAAAAAGCTCGATAAATTTTTTTCCAGAGAGTTCATCAGCGGGAGAGCTCTGTGGTTCAGACTTTCCTCTCTACCCCACACTCCTGTTCAGTCACTATTTTACAGGTCATCCATAGTGTAAAGAATGATCCAGAGGTACTCAGACAGACATTGGTTTCATTGTACAATAAAAGAAACTCAGTGAATCACTTGGAGAATGCTGAGTTAAGGTCTGGAGCAGAAAACTGACAAGATGAATTTGGGGTACCCTGCATCTTCAGCAAGTAACAGTGTACTCAGAACTTACAAAAAGTAAAACACACAAGATGTGGTACCTCCAAAGGATGCAAGAGCTCATGGAAAGAATTTCCAGAAAAAACTCAATGAATAACAACAAGCTTAGTTTACTTAGTTTTAGGTTATAACTCAAAGTATATTTCCATACTGATATGAATAGATGATTAATGAAAGAAACAGGAGAATAGAAACAGACAAATTTTCTGTACAGAAGACAGAAATAATTTATGTGAATCGCCCACTATTGGAAAGCAGGACATAACTTCTCACTCTGCTCTGTAAGTGGGAACTAGCTTCCAAAAAAGCAGAGTATGGACAAGAGTTCAAAGAGGGACCTGGGCTCTTTCAAGCCCATGTTCTCCCTTGAACAAGCATCTCTCTTTCTGCTTCTTCTCCTCTGGAGAAGCCCATGTTCTTTCTTGAAAATGAAACGTGTTCCTCTCTTTATCACCCTTCACATCTTTCTAAGTAAATATCATTCAAAAAATTTATCTTGTTTTGTAAAAACAAAGCTAAACAAACAAACAACATGGAGTGACCTCACAGTAAAAGCTCCATAAGCACTACTGCAAAAGTTATTCTCAACCATAAGAAATGTTTACGTAAGTACCCTTGTCATGAGAAAGAGACTTTACTCAGTGATACTCTTTTGCCAGGTTCCACTAATAAGACACCCTACAAAAATACTCAACCAGTGCTCCTCAAAACTTACAGATAAGGAAATTTGAGAAACAGTCATGACCAAAGAACTTGAAAAGATATAACCAATAAACATAATGTGAGATCCTAGATTGGACTCTAGAGAAAAAACAAACACAGCTGTAAACTAAGTAGATCAAATTAAAAAGAACCTTAGACAATAGTAATAGATCAATATAGGTTTATTTATTGGGATAAATAGAATATATGAGCATAGAAAGTTAATGATACAGAAAAGTGAGTGTAGATAATAAAGTCTACCCTACCTTCAAATCCATTGCAAAACTATTTTAAAATTCAAAGTTTATTTTTAAAACATACCAAATGAAGATGTAGAGGCACCTTAGGTTCATCCCCAGAAGAATTTGTGACTCATGCTAAAACCCTTATTTTCTTGATAGTGCTTAAAATGTCCTGTCACTATTCAGAATAGCCAAACTCTGTAAACAATCAAGTGTCCAAAACAGCTTGATAAGGAGTTTGTGTGTGGCCAAGGGTGAAAGAGAATTATAAGGAGGCTTATGGCGGAAGAGAATTAAAAGGGGACGAGGCTATGGTGCAGAGAAGTGTATACTCTGGGGTGGCAGTGAGGAGTGGGATTGGAACACTGTATGCATGCAGCTTTTGCATTAACAGTATTGTAAATCATGGTAAATCAAATGATTTTTTTACCAAAATAGAAAGGTTTTTAAAGGAAGGAATCACTGTATCACTGTCTTCCCGTTCATCATCGATTTGCTCGAGCGGGTCCCAGTAACATCTCCATATGTCCTGTCTCATGCTAATAGAGCCCAAGGTATCTGCTTGCTCCAGGAACATAAAGAGCCTCAATCCATTCCAGAATGAGGTCTATAATTGTTACTGGTATTTGGCATATATATCAAATACAACACGGGTAGCTTGCCAGGCTCTGCCGTGAAAGGAAGGAAACTGGTATATATTCACAATGGAATATTACTCAGTCACAAGAAATGACACTATTATACAATTTGCCACTACATGGAGGGATGTGGATAGGATCATACTGAGTGAAGTTAGTGAGAAAGAGAGGGACAGACATAGATTGATATTCCTCGTTTGGGGGATATGAAGAAATGTGATGTGTAGTAACAAATGCCTAAAGGCAACAGAACCTGGGAACAGAGTTACAGAAATGATCTTATCATGGTAGGGGACTGTAGGGGGTGGGGGGGGAGAAGGGAAAAATAGTGGTGGCAGGCAATGATGGAGGGAATTGGTTAATCAGGAGGAGGGTGTGATGCTGGAGCATTATAGGCATGAAACATTGCCATTAACAAAACTGTAAATGACAGTGCCTGAAAGTTAAAAAAAAAAATTTTAAAGACTGCCTGATCAAATGCTGGTTCACCATCACTTTGAAAGCTGAGTCATCCAGTCAAACAGATTGGTAGTCATAAATGGAGACAAATTTTCCAGATGCAAACACAATTTATTCCATACTTATCTGATGATTTAAATCAAAGATCCTCACTATTAATTTTTCTCATGGCGCATATTATGAATAATTATTTTGGCAGTTCTGGTTCAATGTCTTGCTTCCCTTGAGTATACAAGGAAATACAAGCAGGAAGAAAGTCTTTCATTGTATATTTCCAGAATTTAGTAGAGTGGCTCTTGTTAGGCGCTCTGAATGTCATTACAGTCTCCTTTCATAAAGTGGGCCACGCTACCCTCTGGGAGTCTCTGGAATAACGGGAGCAGTAGTACCATCAGATGCAGTTGGAGGAGCTTTCTACTTGCTCACTTGAAGAGGTGGATTCCCAGGATGGTGCTGTTTAATTTTTTTCTTGGAAAGGTGGGTGGTAGGCCTGGTAAGTTTGGGAACCTCTAGCTAAAAGAACAGAAAATCAACTCTGCTCTCTGTAGTCCATGAAGAATGACAAGTCTTTGTTTCCTCAAACTGGAAAGGTTACTGGCTACTATACCCTCTTCCAATTTTCCCTGTTTCTTGATTCACTTGCCAACAATTCCCCAATGAACCATTATTTCAAACAAGATCGGAATGACAACTTTTTTTTTAAATTTTTAATATTTCATTATACCACCATGAGTCACGGAAACTTCGGAATTTCTCCTTAGGCAACAAATCCTTGCCCAGGACTTCCTCCCTGCAGCACAAACGGGGAGTTTTCTCTTTCTTTTCTTTTTTTTTTCTCATGCTGGTTTATTGTGTGCTAGTCTCTGGGGCTGGCCTAGGGAATTTTCCAGAAATATGATTTTTTTTCCTTTCATCCTCTCTCTGTCGTGACACTGGTTACCAAATTCCTCGATGTCTGGGCCTTCTGGAAGCCGGGCTTTGGGTGGGAGAGACTGAGTGACACAGAGCCTTGTTTTCTTTGCTCAGGGCATGTACTCAGCCCTCCTGGGGAGCTTCTCCGTTTCCTCAGACAGAGGATTCTGGCCTGGCCCTGTGCCTGTCACTCTCCCATGCATATGGCACTCAGCAGCCCCCTCCCTACCGGGAACTTGCCCGGATTTTCCACAAGCAATCACAGGCCTGCTCATCAATAAATGCTGGAGATCAGAGGTGACTACAAGAGTATGCCACCCGCACGGCAGAGCCTTCAAGGTCCTGTGTTGTATTTGATGTGCCAAAAAAAAAAAAAAAAAAAACAGTAACGATTATAGACCTCATTCCCATGACCTGATGGAATGGTTCAAGGCTCTTTATGTTCCTGGAACAAGCAGATGCCCTTGGGCTCTACTAGCATGAGACAGGACATATGGAGATGTTACTGGTGCCCGCTCGAGCAAATCGATGATGAATGGGAGAGACAGTGGCAGTGATACCACTGTGAGATATACAATTACATAGATGTTCATGTCTGGGTTTCGGTCATACATTGTTTCAGCACCAATCCCTCCACCAGTGCCCAATTCCCACTACCAATGCCCCCACTCTCTCCCTTCTCCCCCAGCCTGCCTCCTTGGAGAGTTCTTTATCTCTTTTTTCTCTTTCTCTCTCTCTCTTTCTCCCTTCTCTTACACCCTGTGGCCTACAATACATACACTCAGAGGCTGTCATTTGTATCTTTTTGCCTGTATTCAATACTCAGTTCTAGGCTAGTATCATCACTTACAACAATTGTTAGCACACTGTTCCCTTCTCTGTCCCACCGAACATTCGGCTCCCAGACGCTTGTGGTAGATTCCATTTTTGGAAAGACCTCCTAATGATCCATGTTTTACTTGACATTTGGATATTGGTATCAAAAAAAAAAATATATATATATATATGTATCTATTCCATACAAATAAATGCAGTCCGAATGACAAATTTTACCTAATAGAATCAAAAATGGTTCTGGAAAACAAAAGGTTTCTGAAAATGCAAGAAAATAATCAGATCCACATCCTTTGTTGTATGTGGGCCATCTATTAGCCTCAGAACTGAGCCTATTCCAGGCATCACAAGGAAAACTTAGACTCCTAAAAACCACAGGAAACAGGCAGCCAAAAGCACTGTGGGAGAAAACCATATGCATAAAACAGATTTCATGAGGGGTGCCGGGTATTAAGTCTCTCGGGTACATCAATCTTCATTATTGTTATTTTATTCTATCAGTGCATTCCAGGTCACAGCAAGTTAGTAATTTTGCCATATCTTTCACTGCCTGGCTTTATGTAAGTGCTGCTAAGAATAAAATTAAGCAGTGGGAGAAAAACATCAGTTTGCTGTCTAAATTTAGAAAACTTGATGAATAAATCTATTAAATTCATTGTGGGGAAGAGAGAAAGGGCAAATCATTCCTTATTGGAAGAAAAAATAAATAGAAAATAAAAGGTGTCTCTCTTTATAATTTAAAACAACAGCTTTAAATGTACAGCACCCCACCCTCTTTTATTTACAAATGAACATATTGGTTGATTGTGTATTTTCATTCATTGAATGCTCAAGTTGAATTAAAAAAAAACACTTAAAAATGTATCCATGGTAAGAAAACCCTGCAGAAAATAGTTAGGTGAGTCCAAGATTCGGTATATATCATGGAGGGGTCGGACCTTTATGAGATCCTACTCATTCATAAATCATCTTCTGAAGATCATGGAAAGCAGGTGCCCCAACATGCTGCCCTTCGACATCTGGCAGGCTTTTATCCTCACACTCCGCCCTCCGCTCAACATCTGGCAGCTCCTTCATCCCTGCCCCCTGCCCCCTTCTCAACTGCCTCCCAACATCTGCCACACACTTCTCTTAACCTCAGAAGAAAATCCAGTCAAAAGCTCAAAAGCACAATGTTCCAAGGGTGGTGACCTGGAGTCACAAGCTGGGTGGGGGTGGATCAGGGGTTGTTTTTATTTCCCCCTAAACATTAAGTGAATACATAAGTATGCTTTCATGTCTAACTGGTTCTCACTGAGAGGTCTGTTTAAATTTGAAACCCAAAATTAACATCAAACTCTGAAAAAAGTTTTCTATATCTTTCTGGAAATGGAGGACACAGTCCAAAAATGATGGGGCAGAAGATGTATGCAAAAAGTGTGAGTTCTAATTGGCTGGGTGGAATGAAATGGACAAAATACCTATGTCTTGATTATGAGATACAAGTCAGTTACAGAAAGGGTCTTCAACTTCCACCAAAAATAGTTTCAACCCTTTTAAAAGAAATGAGAACTCTCCAAATTTCACATTAGTTTGGAAATTCCCTCTTAGAACTTCTAACACCTTAGGCCACTTCCTAGTTTGCAATGACATCTTAAATCTTACATGTAATCTTTTCTGAATCTAAAGGAAAAGATAACTTCCTGGTTAGGCTCTTCCTGAAATACCTCTCCACATTTCAAATAAGTCACCTAACTTCGATTTCCTACTCACTCTCAGTCTTATCTTCTGGGCTATCGCACTCTGGTAAGTTTGTTATTAACCATTTCATGGTGTTTATCTTTGTGCTGATTGACTTCACCTCCAGCCATTTCCTACTTGTAGCTTCCAGTGCTGTACAAACACACACACACACACACACACACACACACACACACACACACACACACACACACTCATACACACTTGCCTCTGCCCCTCCCTCTTTAAAATCAATCTCTAATTCCTTTCTTCCGAATAAGGAGATGGCTACTCTTTCTTTCTCAAGAGGAACATGGATAATGCCATGTAGCCCTGCTTGTTCTAAGAACAGGTGAACTCCTGAGGCTGCAGATGAAATAGATGTTCCAAACTTGAAGCCATTCTGAGACTTGGGTGGCTGCCAAGCTGCTGGAAATATCAGCAGAATCTGCAGGCCAGAGCCCTACCAAAGCATTTGATCATTTTATTACACAGTTAAATTAGTAATCACTTCTGGGACATTATTTAGATTCTACTGTGGTGTGCAATTTCTTGCTTAAAAGTTTAAATATAATTAGTGAGTGTTCATTAGTTGAAATTCTGTGCACATGTTTGCCTCTTTCATTTTCTGTTCATATTTTATTTTTGTCCCTAAAAAGTGGAAAAACAAAAAGCGATAGCTATATTGTTTTTATCATTTGTGTTTACTTGTGGGCCATATCTGGTGATGCTCAGAGTTTACTCCTGACTCAGTGCTCAGGGATTATTCTGAGCACATTATTCAGGAGACCCTCTGTGGTGCCAGGGTAAGCTGCTGTGAGGATGGAAAATCACTATGTTTATTAAAGTCACAGGAATATACAATAAATTCAAATAAATTTAAGGTAGATCAGAGTCATAAATGGACTGTATATATCAAATATATCATGGCAGGATGAAGACATGCATAAAGACTTCAGAAAGAACGAATCAACTCAAAATAACACTTACTGAAAAGAGCGTTTGAGTGAACGGACTGGGCCTCCTGGTTCAAGCTCTCCATTTCTGTGATGTTAAGTTTGCTTTCCCACCTCTCTGGATCTTGGTTTTTCTCATCTACAATAAGTAGTTTTCTCAGTATTTTCTTGAAATTGTGCTATAAAAATTCTTGAAATTTTTCTTGAAATTGTGCTATGAAAAACAGTACAACCACGAAAGTCAAGTGAATGGTATAATTAACCCAACTTCAATTTTTTTTTTGATACATCTTGTTTCAGTTGTGCTACCTTGATTTCCCCGTCCTTTCCTCTTAATGTTTTTGAAAGCAAATCCTAAACATCATAACATTTCATCTATAAATACTTGAGTATTTCTAGGAGAAATGACTTTTTTCTTAACGACATTATCATTATTACATCAAAATAAATAAGCCAACAAAACCAAAAACAAAAGAACAAAAGCATTTAGCAATAATTCCTTCCATCCCTTTCCTCTCTAACATATCAAAGTCCAGAGTTTTATTCAGTTACAACCACACACTCCTAACCCCAAAACGTTTTACTCCCTTCTATAAATGAAGAAGAATTTTAGCATTTTGGCCTGATAGCCTCACTGATCTCCAATTCCAGGCTTCAAACCAAAGAGGAAGATGAAAAACTGAGAGAGGAGGGAGTAAAGAGACAACTGAAAGGTTCAGATGTTCAAAAAGAGGCTGATTTCTTAGGGAAACATTAGAGAACCAGAATTGTTCTGACAAAAAAGGAGACACGCTGATAGAGTACATGAGAAGAATCATTCGTTCACTTGTTTTTGGTCATTCATTCAGCACATGCTAATTGAATACTTGCCTTGTGCCAGTACAAGTGATGGGATGCAAATCTGAATATGACCCAAAGCACTGCCCACAGGAAGTGTGCCAATAAGCAAGTCTCTCTCTTCAATTAGCGAAAAAATTAATAGCAATGACACTAAATGTGAGTTAGATGAAAGTAGCAAATTATTAAAGTAGGTTTCCAAGAGATTCTAGAACTTTCTTTTAGAGGCAGGAGAATTTCATTTTAATTTAGGCTTAATATGCATGGAGGAAAAATTACGTTTTTAAATTGTCATTGAATCCTAAGATTTTGATCAAACTTGATTTAATGCTTTGGCAAGGAAGTTAGAGCAAAATGGGTAGATAACTGCTCTGTGAAGTTTTGTTTGTCTAATATTGGGAGCTTTCCTATACATAAAGAGCAAAAATCACCCTGATGATTAAGGTTTACTTCTCTATGGAACTGAAAATGTCAAATCAAGCCTAACCTCGCCGCTCTAAGCAGAAGTCCTAGGTGAGTGAAACACAATTGAAGATACAGGGGTTAAAGTTCATTTCAATCTTCCTTCCTGCCAGTGTTCCTGAATCGGGGATATCAGGCTCTATTATCTGATAACGACAGGATCTATAAGTTGCCTGCTCATCACAGTCATTCTGGTATCAGCAGTTTGAAAGCCCCGGAGTGAGAAAGACCACATGAGGTGACTCAGACCCTGCCAAAGGAAAGCCTGAGCCAAACTGTGATAGAAGAAAGGTTTTCCCTGATTGACCCCTTCTCACTCTTCACCCATCCCTGTGTCCCGGCCTTCACATTGATTAGCTGTTGAGACCCTCCCTTAGGGATCCGGCTCCTGATTTTTCATTCTCTTCCTGCCTCCCACTCAGTCAAAGCATAGTAATGTCCCTAGCTCTGCCCTTTCACCTATAGTCATCCTTTTCTCCAAACACTGATATTTGCAGATAATATAGCTATAAAAAATGACTGTATTTGTTTTCTACCCCACCCGTCTAGAACCATTTTAATGTGTACCCCCTAAATGAGTCCACTGGCTATTAATGAAAACAGGTCTGCTTGTAGAGCTACATTTACAAAGAACTTCCAAATATATTGTCCATTTGAGTCTGATTATAGTAGCCTCTTAAGGTTGTTAGCATTTGACAGATTGAGAAACTGAGGTCCAAACAAATGAAGTAGCTTGCAACCAGCACCCAACACTGAGAGAGAGAAGTATTTTTGATTTCGGTCTTATTTTAACATCTGGAAACTTGAGTGTTTATGACCTCACGGGTGAAGCAGAAGTAGAGCCCTGTATTGCTTGTTTGGAGGCAAGTGGTCAACTTCAAGTCTATCTCCTTGTTTTTGACCCCAAGTGTCTGTCGGAGTGTTGGCATAGTTGTCCTTCATTTGTTTTGTTTTGTTTCCACAATCTTAGTATCTTAATCTAAAGACATGCCTTAATCTTGAGAGATCCTTCATATGGGTATGAACGTATCAAAACAAGCAACCAGACACTCAGCCAAAACCCCAAAGACTGTGCGTTGTTCTGTAAGAGGATGAAATCAGCCATCAAAGATGGAAAGGCTGTGCTGTGTATGAGTGGCAGCTTGATGCGCATGTTCAGAGACCTTGGAAGATTAAAGCAAATAAGTCACCCAGGTGCCAAATTGAGATGAGCCCTTTGGGATTAGCCAATAAGACAAAGAGAGGTGGTCAGATCCTTTATTTTTAACAGGCAGTACCAACACCATTCAGGGTCAGCTGAGCAGCCTCTGACAGTGATACACATAGGGATTAGGCCTGCGGCCATCTGATTCACATACATTCAAATCAATATGTGCCCTCTAGACAAGAACTCAGAAATACCTGTGGGCTATTTCTCAATCTCACTAGTGTCGTGATCCCAGATAAAGCATTTAAACTCACTACGACTCCAGTCCTTTAATCTGTAATAGAGAAGTGTAAGAAAAAAACAGAGATTTCTGTCTGAATGAAAATTTTTAAATCTTTTACTGCCCCAAAGGGCACTATAGTACATTTTATGGAAGGCTAGAACTTGACACAAGTCGAAATGGTACATGCACTGGACTTAATCAACCAGGATCAGAATCTTGGCTCTGTCTCTTAGAAGCTGTGTATCTTTGAACAATGCACTTAGCTTTTCTACAACTCTGCTTGGCTATCTGTAATCTGTAAATAATTATTAGAGAGAGAGGAAAAATGAGGCTATATGTGTAAACTGATGCGCTGAGCCCCAGGTCTACAATAAGTGCTCAGTACGCATTCATATCGGTTCCTATAACGTCTAAACCTACTTGCACCTCAGAATAGAAACGATTCATTCTGCCTTTTAAACTTTTCGATTTCTTGGTAAACCTGCAAAAAAAAAATTGTTCTTTAGTTCATAAATTCAAAAAAGCCTGATTAAAAACTGCCTTGTTATGGAACCTCATTTGCTGTAATCCAGCACTCACGCAGCTACGAGCTGCTTGACTGAGCACCCACTATGTGTCAAACACGTCTGAAAGAAGGTCACTGAAAAAGAGCATCGAAGCAAAACCTATAGAAAGACGCATACTCCTAATGACCTCATTTTCAACGCTGTTATTTTATGTTATTGTCCCTTAGATACAGCGATTGAAATTAGTTCAGCAAAACGGTGTGTGGTGTTATGTTAACCATTTGCTCAAAACTGTTTATGACCACATATTCTACACATAACATGGCGCAGATCCCCAAGCCAGAGACTCAAGATCGAATGCCCAGGACTGGGGAGCTTGCTCTCATCTCTGAGGAGAGATCCTCAGATACAAACGCCTCCCACTAAATAGGGCCCTTGTGGCATGACAGAGGCACACTGGTAAGAAAATAAAAATTACTTCCTGCTGGAGGCAGAGGATAATTAGGAAGAACATGGTGACAACGGGGACATTTCAACTCCTCTTGGGTGGAAAAAGGCTTCCACTGGAAAGTTTTAGGCAGCAAAGTCTCCAGGACCATCCCAGAAAGAGTGACAGGCCTTGACAAAGAGTCAGGCACTGAGTCCAGAGTCCCATCTGGTGTGGGATACGGCCAAGCTTGAGCACAAAGACTGGAAAGGCTCTCCAAGGCGGGAAGGCTTTTGTCTCCACTCAATTTAGGCTTTATTTAGTAAACAAGAGCCAACCACTGAAGATTTGAAGAGCCTGGGTGCTTTAGGAAGATCAATCTGGCAACATAAAGAAAAACTTATTTTCTTTCGTCTGAACGCTAAGACAGGATCATGGAGGGTCTACAGTTGCTCAAATGAAACCTGGAATGTCAAACGTTGCTGTTGGAGGCAGGACAATTGTGCTGTCCCTGAGAGAGAGAGTACAGGAGGTACTAGTAGACTTTGGGAACCATTCTTAGGAGTTTTTTGATGAGGGGAACATCATCCTTGAACCACAATCTAACCCTCATTATCCCTGATTTAAAAAAATACTGGTTTATACCCCTCAGAAGAATTTGTTTATTTTTAATGTCTTTTGAGTACTCTACCATCCCTGGAAGCATATTAACTATTCAAATGAAAGCATTGCATTAAAGTCTATAGCTTTTATATATATGAAGGTAACACTGACAATTCAAGGCATGCATAACAAACATTAAATAAATTCACAGAGTATGTGATTTTCAGATTCTGTTTCTCATCCCAAATGCAAAAGAGTTTGCTCACACGACAAATGAAAATGTCCTCTCTTCCCAAGTGCAAAACAGTATCTGCCCAACTCCTAGAAACATGTGGGTGAGTTACAACAAAACGGTGTAATTGACACCCTTAAAATAATGAGTATATTCACTATTTGGTAGACTGTCCCCACAAGTAGAAATCAAATGCACTGACGCTAACCCTTATTTGTTTTTCTGTACCTCTTTTTGCTCTGCTTTTTCCCTCCTCTCTTCTTTCTACTCTCACTTCTGCCTCCAACTCCCGTGCATGCTAGAGATGCGGCAGACTAAGACCCAGATATCACAAATAGGGGCCACCAAATCAGGAAGCAAACTGCATGTTTCAGACCATTTTATGTAGCTAGCAGAGACTGCAGTATCTGCTCTGCTCCCCCAGACCTCTTCACGCGACTGCCAATTACACTGTGTTGGTTCCACATAAAGGATTTTCTGGAAGAGGCCCCATTTCATAGAGGGTGCTGAGCATTTAACAGTGCTTTGCTAATAATCATTAAAGT
The DNA here is from genome assembly GCA_021461705.1 of Cryptotis parvus. Classification (NCBI taxonomy): domain Eukaryota; kingdom Metazoa; phylum Chordata; class Mammalia; order Eulipotyphla; family Soricidae; genus Cryptotis; species Cryptotis parvus. The sequence continues at coordinate 47,436 of JAJIBD010008467.1, read as the reverse complement.
TAATACTGTGACTTAAATATAACAGGGCATAAATACACAGAAGACACTGTGGTAACGACTGCTCACAATATATAAGAACGTCCTCTCTTCCCAAGAGCGAAAGAGTTTGCATGTACATTGTAAATCTGCTTAATTCCTGTTTTAGGGGGACCTTGTGACAGTCTTTCCAAAGTTAGCTGCCAAAACTGTGACTATATTTAGTTGTTTATTACACACCAACTCAAGGTAATGTGTGCTGGTAGAAAAGCAAAGAAAATTGGAGCTTGTTAGCAAGGCAGGCCAGGAAAGCTTTAGGGAAAATTCTGTACTGGGAAATATTTGTTAAAGAATTCTGCTGTGTAATTTCTGATGACAAAAACAAAATCTTTTTGATGCTACAAAGAATCATCATAAACAAACACTATAACAAGTTCACTTAAAAGTTATAGTGAATAATGAGGAACTAATCATAGATAGAAATGACTTCAAATCCTAAGACACATGGATAAGTTCTTTTGCTTTCTTGATCCTTTGGTTTGATATGATATCTTCCTGGTTCAAACCCTGAAAAGTGCAAGGGAGAAAAATTCTCTATCTTCAACTTACATGTGCTGACTTAGAATCATCACATTTCATCTGGATGGTACCAGATAAATGAGAGCTTCCTGTGATCACGTGACAATGGAGCAGGGCAGAAAAAGAGGCCACAGCTGACCTGAATAACAGGTAGGGCCTCTTCATGCCCTGTATCCAAATGAACACACACTGCATTTGGCTTCTCTGAAGAATCTTATTTAAGTTAGTCTTGAAGGCCTGAATTAATCCTAAAGATTGCTTCAACTGCTTATTAGCATTTTCTACCCTCACTAAGTATTGGTGAAGATTCAGAGAAAAATATAGACATTTAAAGGCTGGAACAATAGTATAGTGGACAGGGTGCTTGCCTTGCATCACTCCAACATGGATTTGATCCCCAGCACCCCCTGTTGTCGCCCTAAGCAGCACCAGGAGTAAATCCTGAGCACAGAGCCAGGAGTAAGCCCCGAGCGCCATTGGGTGCTGCCCACAAACCTAAATAAATAAACTCCATATTTCAAGCCAAAAACACTTCAATTTTTTCCTTCAGTTGGCTTGAAAAGCATTAACTGTCCAAACTTCATTTCTTATAATAAAAAGGAAACTGACAATAAATAGTTTGAAATGAACCCATAAAATTATGGTTTTATGATGATAAACCACAGATGACAACTTGTCCCAAATTGTACCTCAAAAGTTGATCACTGATAGCTCCTTTATATATATATATATATATATATATATATATATATATATTTTTTTTTTCCCCAGTATGCTTCCCCCGCCATCCTGATCCCAAACAAAACACACTGCTTTTGAAGATTGATGGAAAGGCCTAAACAGCAGAATAGATGAGTAAACAGTGTCACCTAGTGGAGGTGGGTGGCAGAAAATTAATAAATGGAGACGGATGAAAATAAAGTCAGCTGCCAGCTCTGGGACATGTTTGGTCATTCTGGCCCTCCATTATCAACAATGCGCAAACAAGAAAATTCCCTCAAGGAGACTTCAAAATAAAAACACAAGTATAGTAAAACCCACATAGCCTTCCCTCTCTGGTTCCGTAACAAAGATCCAACCAAAATGGACATAACAACTAGCATTTATGAAATATTTTTCATGACAGTGCTTATCTGGGTCATCTCACAGAGTCTTCCATGCAAGTCAGGGGGTGTGGGTAGTTTTCCCAGAATCTAGGACCTGACTGTGATCATCCATGCTCACGCTCACACACACACACACACACACACACACACACACACATGGCCGAGAGCAAACAAAGAGATTTTGTTGGGGCAGATAACGTCAATAAAATAATAATTAGATACACATCAAGTATTTACTGTACCCGAACCACTAGAGGATACTAAAATGAACCAATATGGATTCTGTCCTCCAAGAATTTATAGTCTAAAATAAGTGAAATTTCTATGGATTATACATAAGACTTTACATCATTTCGACCTATCTTACAACTCTGTGAGGTAATTGCAGTCCTGACTTTAGAAATGAGGTTTTATGACTCATCCAAGATCACAGAGATAAAAAGTGGCAATTCTTCAGATTTAAAAGCAAGTTCACACTCTACCTCATGCTGTGTCTTTCCAAATGCAGCTGCAAAAGAGCTCTGGTTTATAACAAGGTAGAGGAAGAGCGCTGACTCAGACACTTGTCATCATAGAAACCAGGGGAGATGTGAGTCTCTCCCGCTACCACTTCCAAACTCCCCCTGCCCTGAAAGAAACCAACTGTAAGTAAAACTGCGCAAAAGATCACAACGATTACATTCTGTGGGCCTCAAAATATGAGAATTATTTTAAAAAAAACTTTTTGTCATCTAAGAAAGGATAGAAATCAAGCCTACCACAAATACCATATTGAACAGTGAAGATATACTTCGCTCTAAGATCAGTAACAAAAATATGTCCTCTCTCAGTACTAGTATTTGAAATCATAGTTAGTGCAAAGGATAAGGAAAATAAATGAAAGTTATGCCAGTCAAATGGAAGAACTAAAATGATAATTGCAGATGCAATGATTGTTAATGTAGAGATTTCCAAATAATTTGCAGAAAACTCCTAGAACTATTCATTGTTTATAAATAAATTTTACAAATTTAAATTTGCAAAATTTTTAAATTTTTAGAAAATAAAAGCAATACACAATACATAAAACCAATACAACAGTGCACATTTCTCATTTTCAAAAAAGAAAGTAATAATATAGAAGTCATTGTTTTCCTTTATAGAGGCAATGAGCAACTTGAATAGAAATTATGCAACAATGCCTTTTATAATACTAACAGAAAGAGACACAGCAATGTATACATTAATCTGGCCATGTTAAAAATTACCTCTAGGGCCAAAGAGATAGTAAAGGAGTTAACTCATGCTGTTGACCCTGGTTTGTATCCTGGTACGGCATAAGATCCCCTAAGCATCTCCAGGAGTGATCCCTAAGCTGAACCAGGAGTAAACCCATAGCACCTTTGGGTGTGGCGCCTGCCAAAATTAATTACCTCCAATAAAGATAGAAAACCTTCTAGTGTGTAGGTTGACATACTACAAATAGGTTGACTCTGCTCAACCTATTTGATTAATATAATTAATTATATTCCTTATTATTTGGTAACAGTCAAGGCGCTATTACATTCAAGTAACTGTATTAGACCAGATTTCAAGTTCTCAGAATCAGTAGCCCATTTTGGTTGTCTGGAATCCTTCACACCCCTGCCTCTTGTACTATAAGAGAATAATAATCAGGTGTGACATACCCGGAGTGTTATTTTTTTTTCTTTTTGCTTTTTGGTCACACCCAGCAATGCTCAGGGGTTACTCCTGGCTCTGTACTCAGGAATTACTCCCGGATGTGCTCGGGGACCATATGGGATGCCGGGGATCGAATCCGGGCCGGCATGGTTGCGTGCAAGGCAAAAGCCCTACCCACTGGGCTATCGCTCCCGGCCCCATATCTGGAGTGTTTTGACTCTGTTAGAAAAATAAAGGTAAGTCTGAAAAAGTGAAATTCCTCATTTAAATGTTTAATACTGTCAAAATGAGGGGGAGGGAATTATTCCAGCCTTTCATGCAGCAGTCAGGATTCCAGATTTAAACCTTTTTAAGAATCTTTTAAATTAGGGAGGTCGGTTTAGCTGGTTGAACGGGACCGAGAGAGGTAGCAAAGTTACCATTTATTCCCCACACTGTTAGTGCCAATGAAGTTGCCCGTAAGCTTTGTCATCATAAGCCCAGAAGAGTTTGTCCATGATTTGCATGCTAACTCTGTTACTGTCCCAGGAAATGTTTGCATGTATTAGTTTTTTGAAGCTCTAGAACAACTCTACAGGAAGGATGCTATTATTATCTCCATCTTACATAAGAGAATGTGAGCTAAATTTTTTAATATTGAAAAATCTCAAAGTTTCACTTTGAGTTTCTTTATCCAGAAACTGTTAATATTTGTCAGCTATAATCTTAAGAATAATATCATTCCTCTACATATTTCAAGAGGTTATTGTCTATGAAAAGTAAAATATATTAGCTCTCTGGAGCTGTTGCATGGAAACAGATGCAAAGAGTGGGTGACTCGTTCTATGGATATCTCTAGAAACTCAGGGGTGTGCTGGTTAGTACTTAGCAACCTGTAGTCCATCTAAACAAAAGGGGTAACATAAGGGAAAAGAAACTACAGAGAAAGCTTATTTGTAGTGTTTGCCTATTTCCATGTATAAATACTCTTAACCATGGCTGATTAGAAGATCCACTAGTTCTTGAAAATTCAACAACGGGCTTTCAATCAACCAGTGAGGCTGGGACTAACACACCCCTGCAAAGTCCCAAGAAGACAAGACTAAAGCTGAGCTCAACATCAAGCCTAGGAGTAGACACTCAGGAAATGTCTGTTGAGGCAAAAAAGAGACAATGTCCAGGACAAACAAATCCTTAGGCTCTGAACACAGAACTGAGGTTAAAGGGAGAGGAGGTGGGAACTGAGAGGGTCTATTGGACTGTAGTAAAGGGACACTGGCACTTTGGTAGTGGGTGTGGGATGGTGACATTGTATCCTTAAAACTTACATGTAGTTAGATTCTTGAACAAGTTGCTACAATAAAAATTAAAATTTTCAAGAGAAATGTTGGTTGGGTGAATGAAAGAGTGATTAAAGAGACGCAGTCAAGAGAATTAGAGCCAAGACCATACTGCTTTAATGGTATCACATTCTCAATTTATCATGACGGTTGCGATTTGTTCTACAATTCTGTGAAGGGAAGGGAAATATTATCGCAATGTTGTTCTTTGTTAATCATAATGGAAATGCTAAGGGAGATAAGACTCCTGGGTATGTGCTTTGAAGGCAGTAAAAAGAGAGACATCAATTTTGTCTTTGTCTAATTTAATCAAACAGAATATACTTATAATTTTTATAATATTTAAATTTCTGTAGGAAAAAGCTAGCTGTTCATAACAATCTGGAACTTTGGTCTCTAACTTCATGAAGCAATAAATAAGACAATTATTTTGATAACCAAAATGGTTCTTTTTTTTTATTTTCTCTTCTTTTTAATTTTTTGAGACTTTATTTAAACAATGTGTTTTACAAAGTTGTTTATAACACAGTAGTTTCAGGCATTCAATCAATGTCCCAACACAATTTCACCACTACCACCAGTCTGACCTTCTGGCCACCATTGTCCCAGCTTCCCATTCATGCCCCCAAGCCTGCCTTCCTCTTCACAGGCACTCAATAATTTATTTTATATTGCTTGTTACAAGAAAATGTAAGCGGAATTATGAAAATATAGTTCAGTAAAAGAAAATTTGTGAAAATTGTTGCATCTCACAATGGCGTTATTAAAGTCGTTGAGAATTTACTGCTTGTTGCTAGTTGAACTTCAGTGTTATTGTTTTTGCTTATTAAACTTAGTTGGTGTCTATGCTACTTTCCCATCTAATTTGCTGTGCTCCTACTGGGAGTACTGCGGAATTAGGAGACGTAGTGGGGCCATGTATGCATCTATGGACTCCAGGAGCTCCAGGGTCAGTAGAGTTGGGATGATTCTCACTCCAGCCCCATCCTAAGAAGGCTCTTAAGTTTTCAATCTGAAGATCAAACTCTGGTGTGCCTGGGAGTTTCTTCTGCTTAGAGTCTCTTCTGAGATAACTCAAGAAGCAGTGAAGCTGAGCCGTTTGGATGGCTGCAGTGACTGTGGGGTGTGAGGCTGCCAGGATTTTGGCAGAGCAGGGCCTTAGCCAACTCCAAGGGGATCCCAGAGTTTTCAGCCCAAAGACAGTGAACCCATGAGTTTCATCAGCTTGGCTTGGCATCTCCTCCGAGATCAGTCGTGGAGCTAGGCCGTTTATATGGCTGTGAGGCATGGGTGTGGCTCTTCTTTTTAACTGAGGGATAATCCGCAAAACCTGGAATAGTGACTTAGTACATTTACGATGTTGTTGCCACCTCATTTCTATCTAGTTCTCAAATAATAAGAACCACTTTTATCTTTTATTTCTAGATAGAAATTATTCATTTCTATCTAGTTCTCAAATAATAAGAAACACTTTTATTGGGTCATTGTAGAGGAAGTAAGACATTTGCCCTGCATGAAACTGATCCTGATTCAATCCCCAGCACTGTAGGTTCCCCCAAGCACCGCCAGCACTCGTGCCTGAATCCAGCCAGGGGTAAGCCCTGAGCACCTCCAGGTGTGGCCAACAAAACTCTCTCCAAATACTTCTATTGAGGTAAGTCTGATTTACGTGTTTCTATGGTGCTTTTTCATAATCTTAAAAAAAAATGGGGGCCGGAGCTATAGCACAGCGGGTAGGGCGTTTGCCTTGCACACGGCAAACCAGGGATCAATCCCCCGCATCCCATATGGTTCCCCACGCAGTGCCAAGAGTAATTCCTGAGGGCAGAGCCAGGAGTAACCCCTGAGCATCGCTGGGTGAGACCCAAAAAGAAAAAAAAATAAGGTGTTACTCTTTGCTTACCACTGAAGGACCAAAACCCTCTTCCATCTATGGAACCTTTTTCCCTGACCCTCTCTCCCTTCACTGTTCTGAGTTCTGGGTCTGGATCCAGGTGTTGATTTTGTCTCTTTCCTATCTTTGCTGCTTTTACGTAACTGTATGAGTGAGCTCATCCAGTACTTTTCTTCTTATTTCACTCAGCATGACTTCCTTCAACTCCAAATGTTGTATAAATACCACACATCATCTCTACTCTTCTATCATTAGGCACTTGGATTTTTTCTGTATGCAGACTATTGTAATAACTTCAGGGAACATAAGCCTATGTATTCTTTTACATTAGTGGTTATATAGTCTTCCTCCTAGGAGTGGAATTGCTCCATTGTGTGATAAGTCTATTTGAGGGTTTTTTTTGTATTTTATTTTATTTATGGAGATGTTACTGGTGCCGCTCAAGCAAGTCGATGATGAACGGGAAGACAAGTGATACAAGTGATTTATTTTATTTATTTTGTATTATACCACCATGATTTGTATATACCAAGTTATAAAAGTCATATTTGGGTTTCGGCCATACAGTGTTTCAGCACCAGTGCCCATTTCCCTTCACCAATGTCCATGATTTCCCCCTCTCCCAGCCTGCATCTGTGGCAGGCAATCCAAAAATGTTTCTTAACTTTGTCTTTAGATCAAATCAGAGGTTTAATTTTTCTCAACTACCAAGTAGTTTAGTCCTGTTCCAGGGAATAATTTTCGCTTGCTCTTGTTGTTCTTGTGACTGTTGTTATTTGGATTATTCCCAGGAGTTCTCAAGGGTGATTCCCAGCCCTTTGCTCAAACATAATTCCTATTAGAGCCAAAAATGGAACCAGGTCTCCTGCATACTCCCACTAAACCCAACCAAAGCCCACCGGATCCTATTTCTGTCCTGGAAATTACTTTCTTGTAGCACATATTGGGCTCAGAATGGGAGCAACATTCATTCATTCATAAATGAGTTAATTTATTTCAATTGTCAGATACTAGCTGTGCACAAATATCATAAGCTAGAGGACACAAATACACATTGTGTATTTGCCTTAAGCAAAAATAATCTTAGAACATCAGACTTCATCAAGTGAAGACTTAACACTTGACTTGAGAATGATGATGGTAGTTTTAATGGTAGTTTTTATTTCTAATATTGAGTGAAAGCCTCAAGTTGAACATGATCATCTTAATTGGTGTACCAAACAAATAAAAATGAACAGCAAGTGAGAAGTCTTCTGAGTGCAAGTAGCAGCATCTCTTATGCTGACATCTAGCCCACCAGGAGCTATGGCAATTTCATCAGATGCTTTGATGAACCACATAAAATAGTTGCTCCTTCCTGTACTGGGGATTATGGGGGAAATGGGACATGCCCAGACCTGTTGATGTTTGAACATGACTCTGGAAATATCAAGTAACACCTGTTCTGACTATAGAAGTCCTGAAACCAATTTCTGTGGAGATATATTCACTTCTGAAAATTAAGGTCCATTCTAATCTGAGAGACTCAATACTTCTGTCTCCTGTGATTTACTTTTTCTGAAAATTCTGGTGAAGTCCCGGTTCTCTTCCTGCAACCCCAAATGCTAATAATTTACCGCTTCTAGCCACCATTTAAACCTCTCACCTCTCATGCTCAGGATGGGCATCTCGGCACCACTGAGTAAACCCTAGTTTATCATTTTTGTTTCTAGCTCTAGTCTTTCCTTGTTGCTATTTGGAACCAATTATTTTAGAAATACAGACACTTCTTCAGTGTTGTTTCTAGAACTTCTGAGAAAATAAAAAATAACAGTGCTAGCAATGTGACAACATTCAGCAGCTAATTTTATGTCTTCCTGGATGACAAAAGTCATCAGACCTATTCAAAGTGCTCTGGTGTTACTCTGGTTTCTCAGTTACTTCATGGCAGCCACCATGAGCTCATCGTCCATTCTACCTAGTTCTTCAGCTCTAGATCTCATTTTCCATGTCCATGCCATCAATGCCAAATGTTGTTAAGTCAAGTTAGAGTGACTCCCCATTTTCTAAAAATTCTCATGAGGATGTTGAGTCATTTTTAGTACATTCTAATGTGGTTGACCTGTGAAGTGTGTGCTTAGCTCCCATTCTGCTAGGCCTACACTGCCTATACAGTAATTAGAATGCTCTTATTTCTCAGTATATTGTCCTTTGATGAAAAAAAAGAAGCACTATCTGTACAATAATACTTCATAAAGTCCTCATGAAAGCAACTCTAGTATTCTAACAGAAGTCCTGTGAAGGGTCACAGTTGATGTAGACTGGACAAAAAAAAAATCAGTTCTTCATCTTTCCTTATCTTACCCAGTGTGTCTTTACCAAACTCATTCTTTGTGAACTTTTTGTTTGTGCGGCAATATTGCTTTTGGAATCCTCCTCCCTTTTTAAATCAACTAGATAGAGTCTCATTACATGGCTGTATGGTCACATCGAGCCGCATGGCAGGCTGAGAAAAACGTGGTATTTTATTTCATACATTAGTATACCTAGACCCCAATTCAGCATTCTGTCAAAAAAAATTAAAAGGAAGAGGATAATGCCACAAACTATAGTATCATAGTATCAGCCACAAATTTAAACTCTTTCTGTGTTTTTTCTTCTACTAATTCTTTCACAAATATTGTGTAGAAATCATCCAGTTTGCTTATTGGTCTGAATATGGTAAACCATTTTTATTTGTATGTTTCTATGCTCTTTCTCTCCCTGTTCTATTATTTGAAATGCTTCTGAACCTTATTCTTCTTCTGATTTGTCGTCCTTCAAGGCTGAGTTGAAGCTCTGTTTTTTTGTATAAAATATAGCCATTGCACTTATTTCTAAATAGCAAGTTCTTATCTTTATAATTTAACGTTAAATTTTACCTTTTAAACTTACACCTTATTCCTTCCTTGTGAGCTGTCAGTGTAAGGGTAGATCTGTTTTTTTAAAGCAAAGAAGCCAGTGTAGTTTATTACTCACAGTTGGTGTTTGGTAAGTTCTTGTTGATCATAACTTAAGCTGAGGTGTGATGAGGAAAGTAAAGGGTTAAGTAATAGTCCAAAATTGAGAACAGTTGAGTCAATTCAGAGAGCTGTGCTAGCTCCATACCTCTCTTCTAAGAGTAAACACAATCATGGGAACTTAATGAAGCAAATTATTTCATCACAGTGGAGTAAGGAGAAGAATTAAGTGGTTTAAAATTTATTGTCATTATTCTTTGAGGTCCTGGGTTTGCTCCCCAGCACCACTAACAAACAAAAATATGGTAACCATAATTACAAAATTAAGGCCTCCTTTTGGGGGTAGCCAGTATCAGAATAATAATAATACATTTATTTTGATAATAAATTTGCAATATATTTAAGTGTTTTAAACAGAAAACACTTAACTGCATTATAAAAATAATTGCACCCTTACACACTCTTTTCTTTTTTTTTAATTTTTTTATTTTTAAAATTACAAAGATATACAATTAAAAAGTTCATATTTGGGTTTTGGTCAAACAGTGTTGCAGCACCCATCCCGCCACCAGTGCCCATCTCCCACCACCAACGTCCCCGGTTCCCTCCCTCCTCCCCCAGCCTTGCTCCATGGCAGGTTCTTGATTTCTTTCCATTTCTCTCTCTTTCTCTTTTCCTTCCCCTCCAGACTATGGATTACAGAACATACATTAAAGGGTTGTCATGTGTATCTTTTGCCTCTATTTAATGCTCAGTTCTAGGTTGGCATTAGTACCCTCAACAATTGTTAGCACACTGTTCCATTTCTGTCTTACCTAGCCTCTGAATCCCACACGTTTGTGATAATTTCCACCTTTGACAGGACCTCCTGATATATGTTTCACTTGACCTTGGATATTGGTATCATAATATGTACCTATATATTTATGTTATGCAGATAAATGCAGTCATTCTGTATCTGTCTCTCTCCTTCTGGCTAATTTCGCTCAACATAATCTCCATGTCCATCCATTTGTAAGCAAATTTTATAACTTCATTTTTCCTAACAGCTGCATAGTATTCCATTGTGTAGATGTACCAAAGCTTTTTTATCCAGTCATCGATTTTAGGGCACTCTGGTTGCTTCCAGATTCTGGCTATTGTGAATAATGCTGCTATGAACATAAACGTAGGGATGGTGTTTCTGCTGCGTATTTTTGGCTTCCCAGAGTAGATTCCCAGGAGTGGTATCGCTGGGTCAAATGGGAGTTCAATTTCTAGTCTTTGGAGGAAAGTCCATATTGTTTTCCAGAAAGGCTGTACCAGCCGGCATTCCCACCAACAATGGATGAGTGTCCCCTTTTCCCCACACCCACGCCAGCACTTGTTGTTCTTGTTCTTTTGAATATGTGCCAGTCTCTGACACACTCTTTCTTTTCTATCCTTCAACTACTATATAGCCACCATTATTAATTTCTTACCTAATCAGTGATATTTCATTTTTATTTATTTTTTATTTGTATTTATTTTTTTTTAATTTTTATTTATTTATTTATTAAATTTGGGGGGGTGTTGGCCATACCTAGCATTGCTCAGGGTTTACTCATGGATCTGTGTTCAGGGATCACTCATGAAAGGGATTTGGGGACTACATGGGGTGCTGGGGATTGAACCTGGGTCAGCCATGTGCAAGATAAGTGCCCTAATCTCTGTATTATCTCTCCAGCCCTAATTAGTGATATTTTTAAAGGAAAATAGAAGTTAATAGAAATATATATCTTCTTATTTCATTTTTAGCTTTAAAGAATGAAATACTATATACAATGAGTTTATAATTTTCATATTAGTACACAAATCATTTTATAGCTATGTATCCATCATATGGATATTTTATATTTTATTTAGTTTCTTGTTGATGAATATTTGAATTTTTTTCATTACAATAATTATTTTTTTTTAACATTTTATTATACCACCGTGAGATATACAATTACAAAGTTGTTCATGTTTGGAGGTTTCGGTCACACAATGTTCCAGCACCCCGCCCTCCACCAGTGCCCATCACCCACCACCCATGTCCCCAATTCCCTCCCCCTCCCACGTCCTGCCTAAATGGCAGGTTTTTTATCTCCTCTCTCTCTCCCTCTCTCTCTCTTCCTTCTCCTACACATTGTGGGTTGCACTGCATACACTTAGAAGCCATCATTTGTATTTTTTTGTCTGTATTTAATGCTCAGTTCTATGTTGGTATCAGACCTTTTGACATTTATTCACACATGTTCCCTTCTCTATCTTACCTAACCTCTGACTCCCACGCGCTTGTGGTAATTTCCACTTTTGGTAAGATCACCTGGTATATTTATGACATGAAAATAAATGCAGTCATTCTATGTCTCTCTCTTTCCTTCTGACTAATTTCACTCAACATGATCTTTTCCATGTCCATCCATTTATAGGCAAATTTCATAACTTCATTTTTCCTAACAGCTGCATAGTATTCCATTGTGTAGATGTACCACAGTTTCTTTATCCAGTCATCAGTTCTCGGGCATACTGGTTGTTTCTAGGTTCTGGCTATTGTGAATAGTGCTGCTATGAAAATAAAAGTGCGGATTGTGTTTCCGCTGTGTGTTTTTGGCTTCCCAGGGTATATTCCCAGGAGTGGTATGACTGGGTCAAAGGGGAGATCAATTTCTAGTCTTTTGGAGGAATGTCCAAATTGTTTTCCAGAAAGGTTGTACAAGTCAACATTCCCACCAACAATGTATGAGAGTCCCCTTTTCCCCCACATCCACGCCTCATTACAATAATTCTGTGGTTAGTAACCTGATACCAAATCATTTTGATTTTGGCTGTAGTAGAACTTTCTGGAACTAGAATTGCTGGGCCAATGAATTACACACTTGAAGCTTTGACAGATAGCCCTATAATAGATCTTCCATTATCGACTTTTTTCAGCAACATGTAAAAGTTCAATGTATAATGGACAGTTTTAACAACATAGTTTATTATCAAATTTCTTGATTTTTACCAGTCTACTAGATAGAGGGGGAAAAGCCCAATTTACCCAGACTGAAATTCTGTTTTTATTACCATGAGTGAACTTGACATCTATTTTCCCCATTTATTCAAGAATTGTATCTACTTTATCTTCTGGGAATGTTCTTTAATATCACGATCTTCCCGTTAATCATCTATTTGCTAGAGCGGGCACCAGTAATATCTCCATATGTCCTGTCTCATGCCAGTAGAGCAAAGGGCATCGGCTTGCTACAGGAACATAAAGAGCCTCAAACCATTATATTAGGTCATGGGAATGACCTAATATAATTGTTACTGGCATTTGGCATGTCAAATACAACACGAGCAGCTTGCTAGGCTTGCCGTACGGAAGGTATATTATTTAAACACCTCGAAATAAAGCATTTATTGATGAACCGCAAGCCGCAGCAGCCGCGAGCCGGGCTGTGATGGGCTGGTCGACTGGGTGGAGTTCTGAAGAGAGGGAAGTCCGGATGTGGAAAATGGTGGCGCCCATGGAGTGGGTGGGGGTCGCTCTGGCTTGTTGTGAGGTTCTGCCGGGGTGGTGGGCCAAGGCTAGAACCCACCATGCCTCCCCGACTGCCTCATGAACGGCTGGGCACAGGGAGAGCAAGGAACCGCTCTGCCCCATGTCTAAGAGTTTCTGGACGCTCTTTGGATATGTGGTAGAATAATAATTTATCTATGTTTCTAATGAATTATTTTGTTTAGTTGTCATTTTTCACTTGACTTATGTCTTAGCCAGGTAAAGTTTTTGATTTGCTTGTTTGCCTTTTTTGTTTTGAACCACACCCTGTGGAGTGCAAGGATTAATAAGGTGCCCAAAATCAAAAATGGAGTTCCAGCATGCAGAACACGCACTCCTTTAAGCCATATTCCTTGTCATGATGTGTTATTTTTATTATTTTTTTACAAAGAACATATTAATAATATATTCCTCCATCGTTTCTGGTTTTTGTATCAGAACTAATCAACATTCAAGTTGGTAAAATAATATTATCAAGAATTTCTTTCCTTAAGAGAGAGATATAGAATGACTGCATTTATTTGCATGACAAAAAATATATATATACATATTATGACACCAAAATCCAGTGCCAGGCGAAACGTGGATCAGGAGGTCTTACCAAAAGTGGAAATTACAGCAAACGTGGGAGTCAGAGGTTAGGTAAGACAGAGAAGGGAACATGTGTGAATAAATGTCAAAAGGGTTAATACCAACCTAGAACTGAGCATTAAATACAGGCAAAAAATGCACATGATGGCCTCTAAGTGTATGTAGTGCAACCCACAATGTGTAAGAGAAGGAAAAGAGAGAGAGGGAGAGAGAAAAGAGATAAAGAACCTGCCATTTAGGCAGGCTATGGGAGGGGGAAGGGAATTAGGGACATTGGTGGTGGGAAATGGGCACTGGTGGAGGGCGGGGTGCTGGAACACTATGTGACCGAAACCTCTAAACATGAACAACATTGTAATTGTATATCTCATGGTGGTATAATAAAATGTTTAATAAAAAAATAAAAATAAAAATAATTTCTTTACTTTTCTTGAATATTGAATCAAGTTGGGGACAGAGTCACAGTACAGGGGTAGGGTGCAAGTCTAGTATGTGGCCAACCCAGGCTTAATCCCTGGCATCCATATGATCCTCTGATCACCACCAGATGTGATTCCTGAGTGCATAGTCCCTGTAACCCCTGACTATCACAGGGTCTGGCCTAAAAAGCAAAATAATAAATATAAATATTAAATAAATTTCAAAATTTGGGGGTCCATTTAACATTATTTCATGAAAATATGCCATTGGAAGAGAGTTGCTAGATTTAACATATAAAAAATACATTAGAATTTAATATAAACCATGATTTTTTTTTTCCTTAGTACAAGTACATCTCACATAGTATTACGAGCTTTACTTGGAGTAAACTTATACAAAATAATTTACTGCTCCATTTTGTTTTTTGGTCTACTTTTTTTAGCACCCCCTCAAAGCTCAAGGGTGTTGTAGGACACCTAAAAGCCTAGGCCTCTGCATCTGCCCTGGATTGCCTCCTGCTGGTCACTTCATAGATGGGGGATAGTCTGAATGTGGCAGTCTTATCTGACCATGTATTCTGTACTGGCTGGTATAAATATTCTCTCATGCTACCACAAGCATCATGGGACTAGCTAGATCTCACCAGCATATTTGCTTGGCCATGTTGGATCTCTAAGTAATTAGACCAGAGAGAAATGCTGTTTGCCTTCAACCAAGCAAGCATGGCTCCCTGATAACTCAAAGGCAACTAAAATACAAAACTACCATGAAGTAGATGAGACTCTTGTAAAGGCTTGGAGAAATATTTAACTGACATTAGTATTAGTCTTTGGTACAGAGACATGCCATCTCAGAAACCCCCTTCTCTACCCTATAAAGGCAATTCCAGGCAGATCTTGGCTCAAGAAATTAGGTGAGGTGCTGGGAGAAATTACCTGAGGGCATTTGATCCTTCCTGCCAGGGGAAGTTACATTTAGCTTATAGCTTCTCCCAGCTCTGTTAGGAGGCTTTTAATTAGCTCTGGGTCCTTGTAAACAACCAGATGGTCTCCTGAAGTTGCTACATTCTATAGAGCTATTTTCCTGTTTTCATCTCTAGATAGCCCAGCCCATTCTGGGCTGGGCTGGGGAGTTTGGGAGGATTTCTAGCTATAAAATAAGCTGCAAGAAAAAAAGAAGCTCTCTCTCTTTTTTTCCTCTTTTTTGCCATTTTGGCTTCCCTTGGTGTTTTGCTTCTCCCTCCTCTGTTGGGCCTCAACACATGGTGGCAGCTATCTTGGCCTACACGTGGCTGGGGCCTAGCTGGGAACCCAGAGTCCGGAGGGTTTCCCTGCTCTTGGATTATATATTGGAACCTGTGATAGTAAAGCCCTTTTAAAACTGCATCGGATTCCTGAGTCTTCATCCATTCCCCACCGGCTCGGAGGTAGAAGGGAACTTGCTTCCCGGCACTGTCGAGGACCCCAGCAGCACTCCCCGACACAAGGGTACTTACTTCTGCACTCAGAAGTTATTCCTGGGGCGGAGCGATAGTCTAGCAAGGAGAGCATTTGCCTTACACACGGCCGGCCTGTGCCGGTCCGGGTCGGTCCCCGGCATCCCATGTGGTCCCCCGAGCACCGCCAGGAGTAATTCCTGGGTGCAGAGCCAGGAGAGACCCCTGAGCATCACTGGGTGTGACCTAAAAAGCAAAAAAAAAAAAAAGTTATTCCTGGCAGTGCTCAGAAGACCATATTGAATGCCAGGGGTTGAACTCCTGCTGGCCTCATTCCAGACAAGTGTCCTAATAAATGTAATCTCTATGAATTTTAATGATGTTGGTATTTGGGTCGAGCAAGCATGGAGCATTATGGGTACAGTAAATTCTGGAGCATCTGACTCTACATATTCAGGGATATTCTCCAAGAGCAGGAACACACATGGTTGAATTTACTCACATGTTCCATGACATGGAATAGGGTTTGACAAAGCAGGCCTATGACTAAGCAGGGCTTGAAAGCTAAGAGAAATCCAGTGACTCATAAGTGAAAAAGGAAGAGTTGATTTTATTCCCTTTCTACATTTTGCATTTATTGCTTCACCCCAGTAGTCGTAGTGAAGTGGGAGGTAAGAAGATATGAAATTTGGGTTATAAGCATTGTGGGAACAGAATAAGGAGGAAGTTAAAATGACAAAAGGGAAATTATTTAAGAGAGAAGATGGAAAGGAAAGAAAGAAAAGAACGGGGTAAAGAAGTCAGCAAGAGATGAGGTATCAAAACCACAGATAATCCTAATCTCGGGTTCTGCTGAAGCTTTAGTTTAATCAGGAACAGCAAAACCCCAAAAAAAACAGTTTTTAAATGTTTTATTATACAACCGTGAGATATACAATTACAAAGATGTTCATGTTTGGGTTTCAGTCATACAGTGTTCCAGTACCCATCCCCATCAGTGCCCAATGTCCCCAATTCCTCCCTCTTCCCCTAATCTGCTTCCATGGCAGGTTCTATTTCTTCTCTCTCTCTCTCTCTCTCTCTCTCTCTCTCTCTCTCTCTTTACACATTGTGGATTGCATTACATACATTTAGAGGTTATCCGCTGTATCTTTTTGCCTATATTCAATACTCAGTTCTGGGCTGGTATTACCATTTTCGATGATTATTAGCGCACTGTTCCCTTCTCTGTCTTACCTAACCTCTGACTCCCACATGCTTGTGGTAGATTCTACCTTTGATAAGGCCTCCTGATTCATGTTTTGCCTGACCTTGGATATTGGTATCATAATATATCTATTATGTATTATATATATTTATGTATTATATGTATATATGTATTATATGTATATGTATATATGTATTATATATATTTATGTCATGCAAATAAATGCAGTCATTCTATATCTGTCTTTTTCCTTCTGGTTAATTTCACTCAACATGATCCTCTCCATGTCCATCCATTTATAGGCAAATTTTATAACTTCATTTTTCCTAACAGCTGCATAGTATTCCATTGTGTAGATGTACCAAAGTTTCTTCATCCAGTCATCAGTTCTTGGGCACTCTGGTTGTTTCCCAGATTCTAGCTATTGTGAATAGTGCTGCTATGAAGATAAAAGTGCAGATGGTGTTGCTGCTGTGTGTTTTGGGCTTCCCAGGGGATATTCCCAGAAGTGGTATGGCTGGGTCAAATGGGAGCTCAATTTCTAGTCTTTGGAGGAATGTCCATATTGTTTTCAAAAAAGACTGTATCAGTCAAGATTCCCACCAACAATGGATGAGAGTCCCTTTCTCCCCGCATCCACGCCAGCATTTGTTGCCTTTGCTCTTTTGGATATGTGCCAGCCTCTGTGGTGTGAGATGATATCTCATTGTTGTTTTGATATGAATGTCTCTGATGATTAGTGATGATGAGCATTTTTTCACATGCCTTTTGGCCATTCGAATTTCTTCCTTGTTGAAGTTTCTTTTCATTTGTTCTCCCCATTTTTGATGGAGTTGGCTGTTTTCTTCTTGTACAGTTCTACCAGTGCCTCATATATCCTGGATATTAGCCCCTTATTGGATGGATATTGGGTGAATATTCTTTCCCACTCTGTGGACTGTCTGTATCTTGGTCACTGTTTCTTTTGAGGTGAAGAAGCTTTTTAGTTGTATGTAGTCCAATATGTTTATCTTTTCTTCCAGTTGCTTTGTTAATAGTGTTGAAAGAATGCCTAAAACAAGAAAAATCATTGAGCATTTGTGTTGTTCTATAGCACATTCACAAGTGCTCTCTCATTTAATCTTCACAAAGGTCTATAGTGATGACTTACTAGTATATTACTTGAAGAAGACTAAGATTTCTCTAAGATTAAAAGAGTGACAAACATGTGTCACTCATTAATATTGGTGACATTAATACTTGGGTCTACATAAAAATCTCAGTCACTTAAGACAGCAGTGCAAAGAGAAATATCAAACAACCCACATCTTTGTTTCCATTTTGTTCTTTGAATCTGTAAAAAGAAGTCATCTGAATTCTAACATAAAACCTTTGGGAATTATTCATTACTCACGCTTTTAAATATCTTTGCTCTACTCTTGACTGTATTTATTATCTCTGAACAGTGATTATGAGAAACAAGCAAAAATAGACACGAACTCTGACACTGATCTACAATCTTGGATTCACTAATAGTTTTCCATTAATTTTCATTTTCACAGAGACAGAAACATACGCCATTGTGAAGGAAAGAAGACTTGACACAAAGACTTGAAATTAGAGAATTATTGTAGCAGTACTCAATTTTTGTCTTCCTAGAAGACTCATAGTCCACAATGGCAAAATAAAACAAAATAAAATAAAACAAGAAGAGGTATCAGAACTATAGATGACCAGTCAATGTATACTCTTATTCCATTTCCTTTGAACATGGATATCCACTCTTTTTGGTATGTATTCATCCAGACTTTATGCGTATACATACAAATTTGAAAACATACGTAAGAATGCATGAGTCCTCAGTTTGATCCCTAGCACTGTATGGTCCCACACTGGCAGGAGGAGCCCCTGAGCACACACCAAATGTGGTCCAAAATCTTAAAGAAAATGTTAATATAGAAGTATTTGTAGATATGCTGCTGTACAAATATATATATATATACATATATGATACATTTGTACGTGCACAAAGATTTATTTACACTGCTAAAAATGCCAATTTTCAGTCCCCTACATATTCAACATTTTGAACTTCACTGACTTCTTTTTATTTGATTAATAATATTCCACTATATGGGCATGTTATAATTTTAATCATAAATCTCCTTGTTAATGCACTTAGAACAACTTACGTTTTTCATAACCACAAATAATGTGGCACTGTGAATCTTTGCAATTATTCCCCCTGTGCACGTTTCTTTAAATTATACTTCTAGAAATTATTACAGAATCAATGTCTTTATAACTTTTGTATTTTTGATAGATTGCCTCCCAAACTTAACTTCTTACTTCTTTTACCAGGCTTATGAGATTAAAATTTGGTTAAACCACTGTATGCCTTGGAGTCTTGTGTTAGTACACAAATCACTATCTCACATATAGTTCTGTAAAAGAGTGTATATTTTCCACAACAATTTGAGATTTTATTATAACTTACTATAAAGCTGAAAACTTTCGTAACAGACAACAGTCAGAGTTTAATATGAGCAACAAAAATAAAAGAGCATTATTGGAGGTTTAAGCAGGTCCCCAAATCCAGGGCAGGGGACAATATATGTTCTGTACTCAGGAAGCCCAGGTTTGATTTCCAGCACTACATTGTATCACATTGTATCCTAAGCTTAGTGGAGACTAATCTCCCAACACTAAACCAGGACTAGGACTAGCCACCAGCCATTGCTACATGTGGATCTCCCCTCCCAAAAGAGTGGTGGAGTGAGCAAAAATTTAAAAAAGAGTAAAATCAGAAGTGACAAAGCTAGTCGACAGGGTCAGCAATTTGGGGGAAGTTAATCAAACCTAATGGTGCTCAGTAGTTTACTCCAGACTCAGTGCTCAGGATCACTTCTGGCAGAGCCCAGGGAACCATATGTAGCACTAGGGATCAAACTAGAGACAGTCACTTAAAAGATAAGCATCTAAACCCTTGTACTATTTTTCTGAGGGCTATCATTTTAGTTATTTTTAAAAGGCATCATTTAATCCATTTAAACTTTGGGGAAATTATTTTTTGCTTTTGTATTTTTTATTTCAAACACCATATTCTACAGTACAGTTCATGACAGGGTTTCATGACTATAACATTTCAATACCATAACCACCTACTCTTGTTTTCTTCCACCATCGTCTCAGGGCTCTGCCCATCCACCTTCAACCTTGGTAAGCTCAATCCTGTAAGCCAGTTCTCAGGTTCTGTCACATTATACTTCTTTATATCCCACATATGAGAGAGGTCATTCTGTATCTGTTTGCTCTTTCTGTCTGTCTTCCCTCAACAAGAAACCATGATGCAATGCAAGTAAACACAATAGAACACAAGTTGGCTATAAAAAGAAATGAAGGTATTCAGTTTGCATAAGCCAGCTGGAACTGGAGTGTATCATGTTGAATATAATTTTAACTGAGAGAGAGCTCCATTGAGGAAATGACAGGGGAAGTTACTAAAGATCCACACCATTTTGTTATCATTCCCTCAGTGAACATTTGTTAAGCAACTACCGCTATGTCCCCAGAACTGTACTAGACTTGAGAAGTATACAAAGAAATGGAATTGCCTTCCTGCCATTGCAGTCACTCACAGTCTGAAAAGAAAGTCATTGTTTTATCTTCTGGAATTTCTAAGTACTACCTGGTTCCAGCTTTTGTTCTGAACCTCTAGCTCCCTTTATTCTCTCCACACTGTATAACTTCCAGTTCCGGTCAAGCTGGAGTAACAGTGAGGATGGGAAGAGGACATGAGTGAATAACAGGAAACCTTTCAACCCAGCTATGGTTTCAGCCAAGACAACAGAAAGTCCTACATCTTTCAGTCAGTCTAACTCATATTTATTTTTGGTTCATTTAACATGTACATTTAAATGTTTCCGGTTGTTCCAGGTGGGTTAGGTCAGGCAATATGAAACTGCTATTCACACTCAGATTCAGAAAATTAAAGAGAACCAGTTCTGTGTTTGTAGCCATGGAGACAGGGCTGGAACCTGTGGGATGGAGTTTACCCCTTGCATGTAATAGGTAACCTCAGCATCTCTGGAAAGGACCTCACAAGATGATTCTTCAAACTTGTCAGAACACCTCCCTGTACCCTCACAGAATGGATTTTTTTAAGGTAAGAGGAGATCTTTTTCTTAGACATTCCTCTGAGCTTACAGAATGACTGATCTCTGGTGCCAGAGCAATAGTACAGCGGGTAGGGCATTTGCCTTGCACGGGCCAACCCAGGTTCGATCCCTGGTATCCCATATGGTCCCCAAGCACCACCAGTAGTAATTAATGCTCAAGTAACCCCTGAGCATCACTGGGTATTACACCAAAAAATTTAAAAAAATGACTGACCCCTCTGTTCAAAAATCCATCACTGGAATTTTGATGATTCCAGTGATGATTCCATCACTCAAATTTCAACTTGAGGTTGAAGTCAACCTCAGTCTACAAAACTAAGATCAAGATTCAAGGCAGGTGAGGAACTAGGTCCATAGTTGGCCTTTGGTGTAACCTTCCCAGAATCCACATGGAGGTGATCCAGAAAAATAAGAAGGTCAGAATTAGACATTCCAGATTTTCTTCTTTGCCCTGAATCTACATGTATGACTTAAGAGACAACTCAGCATCCTCATATCTAAAGTGGGAGAAGAATCAACTAATACCCTCCTGACCTTCATGGAACTGACATAATGACTGAATAAACAACTCATAAGAAAATGTGATAGAGAGAGAGAGATAGAGAGAGAGGTAGGTAGGCAGGCAGGCAGGCAGGCAGGCAGGCAGGTGGTAGGTAGGTAGGTAGGTAGGTAGGTGGGTAGGTAGGTAAGTAGGTAGAGATGATAGATAGATCTCCCTCATTTATATCTATGCTATACAGAACAGCAAGATAAAATAATGAAAAGAATGAGGGTACCAAGGAAAAATCAGAAAGGAGGAAAGAAAGAAGAGGTGGACTGGTGGTAACATGGGAGGATCAGTCAGGGACCTTGAACCCTTGAGCAGTACAAAGGTCTAACTGTACACATCAAAACCATCAGAGTAAACACTATTGTAAACATGTGACCTAACTATAATGATGACATGTTTTAAATGAGTCTGCTCAAGATGTAGGATGAGGTCAGGAGGGAACGTTGTGTCCATTATGGTGACACCGGTGGTAGGTTTGGAATTGGAACATTGTATGCCTGTGTCTTTATTATTTGCAGCTTTGTAAATCATGGAACTTAAATTTTAAAAACTTAAGGAATGATTGATATGACAATGGCAGCAGACAACATAGCTAATGTTAAACAGGATAAGAGTGATGAGAAAATGATACTATTTATCAGTGCTGATGGCAAAAGAATTGTTTTGCCAGTGTCAATGCAGCAGCTGTCAACTTTAAGACATTCATTTCTTTGTTCTAAGAACCAACTTTAGCCATAGAAACCAAGGAGCAGTCTAAATGCAGTGTATCACTCACTTGGATTTAGCTTGAAACATGCTGAGAAGTTAACAGCTACTAATGAAGTCACTGGAGCCAGCGAGTGTGCCCACAGATATGCAAAAAAATAAAACTATGAAAGCTTCCAATTGGAGAATCCTGAGGCCACACAGGGAGCTTAATATTTCTACTAAATGACTTTAATCCCCAGGGAGTGGCAAGAA
Organism: Cryptotis parvus; assembly: GCA_021461705.1. Taxonomy (NCBI): domain Eukaryota; kingdom Metazoa; phylum Chordata; class Mammalia; order Eulipotyphla; family Soricidae; genus Cryptotis; species Cryptotis parvus. Next base: position 25,055 of record JAJIBD010008467.1, on the reverse strand, counting down.
GAAAAATAATGCACGTTATTGCTGCTGGACCGGCTATGGAGGTATGTCTCTGTCCTGTGAGTACCCCACTTCTTGGGCAAATGGGTTGGGAAGATCTAGCTAAAGACCCTAAAAAGTGACCCTTCATCACGGAGCTCTTGCTGAAGATTCTGCTCAATCTTTCATTTTGTTCATTGAAAAACTCAACTCCTCCTGCCTCGATACTATAATTTCCAGGGTAAGCCCTAAAAACACTGCAAATAAAGTTCTGCGGCTTCCGAAGCCTTAGATCTTGAGAACCGGCTTGCTTTCCAAAACCAAGAAGTGAAAGAGGGTGAAGGAGATGAGGCAGTGGGTTGAAGGGAGCACAGACAGATAGAACTGTCCTGTAGAAAGTGATTGCTAATGGAATTTTTTTGCAGATTATACAAAACATGAGGGCCATGACTCCAAATCAAAGCACTTTATTTGTCAAAGTAACCAAAGTAATTGTTTAAAACACACACACACAAGCATACACACACACACACACACACACACACACACACACACAACAATATATACTATTTTCTGAAGCATGGTATTTTCTGCCTGAGTCTTTTCTAACCCCTTGGCAGCCCTGTTGTGTACAAGATCTCTACAGGAATGCAGAAAAAACCACCTGAGGGAGCAAATTACTAATCACTAAAAATTACTAATCACTCTCTCACACTAAACAAATCCCACCAGGAGGTTTTCAGTTACTCATGGGGTTATGGTTCTTTCTCCCCTCCCCCACTCAGGTTAATGATACAAAGGCATACAAATTAATTAATTAAATAAATAGATAAATAAATAAATGGATGAATGAATAAGTAAATAGATAAATAAGTAAATGTAGGAAAGCATGTCACATCTTAATATGCATTAGCAGGGATATTTTTACATGATAGCATCTAGGTCTCAGTCCAAAATAAAGGCAAAGTAGACTGAAAGTCTCTAAGGCCCACCAGAGAAAGAAAAGAGGGTAGAGAAAGAATCATACTTCCCACAGCATTGAATATGGGGTCTATCAATGCCCCACCGGAGCCTCTATCACTTACCCTAACAGTCAAGGACCTTATTTTCACATGATATTCAATCCACAAGCTCATTGGGAGTCTGTCCTATATTGTTTCATTACACAGATTAGTGTGTTATTTATGGCAGTCCCACCAATTTATATCAGATCTTCATACTGCTTATCTCACTCTTGTTTATCTTTTTACTTTACTTTAGTCCATTGTAAATAGCCTTGGCCCGTGTACCTACTTAGCTGATCAGAAGTTGAGAGTATCCAATTCAGTGGTCATGTTACAAATGAGAGAAATTAGTATAAGCACTCAAATTCAGAGCCTCTTTCACTGGAGTCCCCTGAGGGGTTTTTTTCTCCTTTATTATCATTGTTTGGCTGATTGTAAAAACATAACACTGTTCACCATGGAGAAACTGTTTTTAAACAAGTAAAAATGAGTAAGGTACAGGTGAAAATCCTTCCCCAATAACTCTCTTTTCCAAATATTATTATAAACTATTACATTCTTGATGTTTAAAAGTGTAGGTGTAGGTATACATCTAAATATATTCATTCAAGTGGAATAATATTAAACAGATAGTTCTATAACTTATTTTTCACTTACCATTAAACTCAAGATACCTTTCCACATCAAAAATATAAAATTACAACCTCCTTTAGAAGAACCACTGAGTTTTCCATTCAAGAATAAAGCAAACTTTATTTAAATAATTTTTACTAGTGGGAATGTATCTTTTAGTTCAATTCTTATTGAACTTGTGTTGTTTTACAAGAATGTAAGTATGTATAAGGTTTAGAGATACAATGTTACCACTATACACCCCCCACCACCAAAGTTTCAATAGTCCTCTAGTCCTCTGCCATAGACCAATGGAACCTTCTTATCTACTTTCTTGATAATGCCAGGGGTGGAGTCCTATTGGACAATGTCTATTTCTTTGCTTTGATCTTTGTAGACCACCTATGTGTGAGATAATTCAATACCAACTTCTTTCTTGTCCTATTGATTTTGCTTAGCATGACACAATCTAGTTCCATCAGTGTTCAGCAATGCGTTGGTGGTATAGTGGTGAGCATAGCTGCCTTCCATCAGTGTTCAGCAAGAGCTAAGATTTTATTTTCAAGATTTCTTTTCTTATAACAGAGTAGTATTATTGGATATATATATCTTGCCATTCACTTTTTACTGACTCATAGAGCTGAGATTAATAAACGTATAAATATATCTTATATTTCTAATCTTCCCCAAGGGCAAATTTACTGGGGAAAAAAACAAGATCACATTATATAAAGTAAAGACCATCTAAATTTTGAACTCTATTGACAATACATCTTGAAGAAAACTTAACCTAACATACCATATTTATACAGACACTAGTTAAGAGCTTGAAATAATTTCCCCTTGCATTTCTTGGCTACAACCCATTTATCAAAATATTTTAAAAAAATAATTATTCCATTTTATAGATTAAGTGTGATATAACTCATTTTATATATTAAGTGTGAGATAATTTTATATTAAGAAACTGAGTACAGTCTAGAAAGGGCTAGGGGTACTGGAGCGATAGTCCAGCGGGTAGGGCGTTTGCCTTGCATGCAGCCGACCGGGTTCAATCCCGGCATCCCATAAGGTCCCCAAGCACTGCCAGAAGTAATTCCTGAGTGCAGAGCTAGGACTAACCCCTGAGCATCGCCTGGTGTGACCCCCTCAAAGAAATAGAAAGGGTTAGGAATAGTTAAAAGAAAGTAAGTGGTTGACAAGCCTCCAAGTTCCAATACTACTTTTGAAATATGGAACATATTTGGGCCATAGATAGGGAGTAAAATGCAGAAATATTCAAGGATTTAGGTTAATCCTAATTCTAATCCAAGTCATTTCAAATCCAATTGCATAGACACCAAAAAAGATCCCAAACAGAATATTTGTATTTTAAAACTCCAAATTCCAGGTCCATTGTTTTTCCTGCTATACTGACACCTAAAATGTCCAAAGTCACTCACTGAATTTCACATTCAGTTCTTATTTAGAATGTGATGTAAAAATTAGGACGCCCACACTTAGTCTCAAGGGAAAAAAGAAAGCAGCTCAAATCCATGAAAAAATAAGCTACGTTGGGGCTGAAGAGATACTGTAGGACTTTAGGGGCTTGCCTTGCATGCAGCAGACAGACCTGGGTTCGATTTCTGGCACCACATGCGATCTCTCAAGCACTACCAAGAGTGATCCCCAAGCACAGAGCCAGAAATAAGCCCTGAGCATTGCGAGGTGAGACCTAAACAGCAAAAACGGTAAAAAAAAAAAAGCCACTTCCAAGAGGCAATCTGCCTTTGATGACAGGCTGAAAAAGTGTATGGTAGCTCTTGACCTTTAATTGTCTATCATGAGTCAAGGAAGAACTACCTGAAAGTCAAAATATGAAAAAGAGACACTAGAGAGAGGGTGTGTGTGTGAGAGATGGTAAGGAAGGTGTGTGTGTGTGTGTGTGTGTGGAGAGAGAGAGAGAGAGTGTGTGCTTGTGTGTGTGTGTGTGTGTGTGTGTGTGTGTATACTCATGCACATATGCATACAGGCTCAACATCTTCCCCATGGCATTTGGCTTTCTAGTTAAATTTTTAGCCTGCAGAGGAATTACACTCCACCCGCTAACGATCCCATCCAAGGTGTTTCCTTTCCCAGGTCTCCTCCCATCCCCACATACACTGGCTTTTTCCCACCTTCCCCTTTATTTGCTGTCTCCTAAGGGGCTCCCAGTCCCCAACATCTGTGTGGCAAAGCCAGCTTGCCTCATGGTTGGTGCTCTGCCACAGTGCATAGGTGTGTCCTGGAGCAATCTTGGCATTCTCAGGTTTCACTTAGGCAGAAAGAAAACACAAAGGTAGGGGATTAAGTTCTACCTACGGACATGCAGAGCAGAGAGCCCATTGGAGAAGCTATGTCAGCTCAAACCACATTTAGATAAATGCATTGGATGGCTCCTAGCAATGCAATTGAAACCAAAGTTAACTTGAAAATAAAGAGCTGCCACTGAGTTCCACCTTTCATATGGCAGCACTGATTTGTTTTAGTTGCAATGGAAATGGCAACTCTGTGGTACATCTGAACATATTATTGGAAGGGAGAAAAGTAAAACTGACCTGTATTAGGTCCACCTTCACTGGCCCACATCACGCCCCAAGACTTTAGGTCCTTTCCTTGGAACATTGTGCTTGTATCAAAAAACATAAAGTACATGAGTAAGGCTCCTTTGTTTCTTTGCCTGCTCTTCACCAGTTGTATGGCAGTTCTCTATTTTCAATAAGAAAGCATTTTTCTACTTTACACGCACATACACACACACACACACACTCACAAACCAAATGAAGAAGTGCTGTAGCAAATATGGAAATACAATCACTTGTCACTTGTCTTCCCATTGTTCATCAGTTTGCTTGAGCAGGCACCAGTAATGTCTCCATTCATTGGGAATGAGGTCCATTATTGTTACTTTTTTGGCATATTGAATACACCATGGGTAGCTTGCCAGGCTCTGCCATGGCTCTGGATTTATCCCAGAGGAACGCAGTCTTTTCCTATGTCAGACCATCAACCATCCAGGAACCACGGGGCAGAGCCCTGAGTGTAGACAAGTCTGTCTCCTGTCTGCCACCTGCTGATGCAGCCAGGCACTGCAGCCACACCTGCAACACCTCAAGGGGCAGGAGGCAGGGATAGTAGGGTGGAAATACAATATTTAGCATTATTTGCACTAGCCAAGACATAAAAAAACAAGTTAGAATCCTTGATGAAAGGGTAATGATGTTGTAGTAGAAGGACCAGAAAGACAATAATTGATGTCACATCGCCACTTAGGATCTGATTCCCAGCAACCCACACGGTTCTAGAGCCAGATGCACCAGGAGTGATCTCTGAGCAGTGTCAGGAGAAGGCATCACTAGGGGTGCCCCAACAAAAAAAATAAGTTAAATTAGATAGTTAAATACAGTGAAGTATAAATTTGATTTCATAAAATTTATACAGTAGGGTTAGGGTGATAATATACCAGGTAGGATATTTGCCTTGTATGCGTCCAACCTGTGTTCCATCCCCAGCATCCCATATGCTCCTGGAGCACTGCTAGGAGTAATTCCGGAGTGTAGAGCCAGGAGTAACCCCTGAGCATCACCTGGTCTGACCTAAAAAGCCAAAAAAATTAAGAAGTTTAAAAATCTATATAGCAATATATATTTATGTGCATATATAGTATATATAGCTATGCACATAATAGAATACCATTCAGCCACAAGAAAGAGAAATTTGCATTAACATTGATGAACTTGATGGCATTTTACTGAGTAAATAAGCCAGACAAAAGAGAAATAAGAGCTGGGCAGAGAGTACTGGAGGGTTAGACTTGCATGAGGTTGATGCCAGTTTGATTCCCAACATCCTAAATGGTCTCCTGAACATTTCCAGGTATGACCAGCTCTTGACCCTGAAAAAAAGAGAAACAAATACTACATGATCTCAATTATATGCAGGATCTAAAACATGCAGCAAAAAAAAAATCAAAAGCTTATAAGAAACCATGAATAAAGTGGTAGTCTCCAGAATAAGGAAGAGACAGGCAAAATGGTCCGAGGAACCAGATACAAATTTCTAACTATATGAAAAATAAGGAATGGGGACAGTATTGCAAATATAATTGCTCAAAGAATATATCTTTAAAAGTCTCTATCATACACACAAATCTTCTAAGGATTGGATGTTAACTGGATTTAATCTGGTTATGGTTTTGCAATATATTGTCACTTGGTGATTTGTCTTCCCATTGCTCGTCGAGTTGCTCGAGCAGGTGCCAGTAATGTCTCCATTCGTTGGGAATGAGGTCCATTATTGTTACTGTTTTTGGCATATCCGAATACATCAAAGGTAACTTGCCAGGTTCTGCCGTGGTTTTGCAATATATGCACATATCAAATCAATGTTGTACATCTGAATTATATGTTATATATCAATTATATGTGATTAAAAAATGAGAAAGAGAGAGAAAAGACTGAATTCTTCCACAACCCTCCCAAGGATCACAGAGCCCTGCTGATTTATAGTGTAAATATAAGCAGACAATAATTGCAATGTTATGCAGTGTTGATGGAAAGAAATTTAAAAACTTTAAAGAAGGAAGTTTTTTCAGTAGAATATTGCCAAATGACTTTGTATTTCTTCTGTTTTTTTTTGCTTCTGTTTCTTTCTTCCCTTTCTTCATTTTTTGTCTTTCCTAAGGGTTTGACTCGTATAATGCATTAATATTTCCAGTCTTGGGCAATTGAAATGTCAGTCCTTTGCTAGAGTATTACTCATTCTGGTGGTTATGTTTTCTCAGGTCTTGGCATGTCAAGATATTGAAAATCACAGAGAAAAGAGCAGAGCAATTAATTTTTTCTTAGGTCTACATGAAGAAAAAATATTTTAAGTAAATAACCTCAGCCTACATGAATAATTAGTAATAATGTTTTCCAGAGACCCAAGGGAAACTCCGTGCTTGGCTTTCTTCCTATAAATAGAGATGGTGATAGCAAAACTGGCAATAAAACCATTTCTGGCAGAAATTTACCCTTGCTCTCTGAATGCTTGCTAGCAGAGAAGGGGTGACCGAATTCTCTCAGGAGTGAACTTTGCCTGAACACACAGGTCTCCTCTAAAACTTTCATACCAATGACAAATGGTCTGAATGTGGTTCTTCCCAAACATCAGAACTGCAACTGAACATTACATACAATAGAAATAAGCAGAATGGTTTACAAAGAGTGTGGGGTCTAACAGCGGGTATTGCATCAGAGAAACACAGAGCTCAGACCACTCAGGGTGAAAACCACCTGAGCAACTTGCAAACACGGTTAACTTGGCAAGGTCTTTAACACACTAGTCTACACTGCCTGCATCTTTTATATGAGCATGGGACTAGGCCCTTCCTCATGAGTTCGCTCTTATAATCCAACGGGACAAAGTCTGGGGCAAAGTCAGCTGCACAGTGTCCAGACCAGTTCTTGACAGATTATAGCAGATGGTATTTCACTAGGGTCAGCCTCTGGGGAGAGGACACAGGATCTATCATGTGTCTCCCAGCTGGTTGACTATGACTCACTTAAATCCACTTCCTCCATTTCCACGCTAGCTGGCACTTCTGCTCACCACCAGCTCTGCCATCGCCCAGCCTAACTCTTCTAGAGAAACAAGTCTGCTTCGCTTCCAACCCAGCCCCACCTCAGTCTGCTTGCTCCACCTTTCCTGTGCCGTGACCTGCCCTGCCCTGCCTTCCCCAGACATCCCCCAGGATGGCTTACAACCAGCCAGACCTGAGTACCCGTCTAACAGGAAAGTGAGATCCTAAACCAAAACCTTGGCCCACAAACCCGGTTGAAAACTGCTGCGGTTGCTATCAAAAGGCTGGGCTTTCAAACTAGGAAAAAGAGCAATGGAAGCAAATACGTGATCCCTGATGAACTCTTGCCAAGCTGCTAAGTAAGAAGCTGAACAAGGTGCTCTCGACAATAACAAGTCTCCCGACTTCCACATCCAGATGCACTAGAGTTAAAGTACCCGAGACACCGAATCTAGGGCTCCTGAGACACAGAGGCTGAGGCTGAGAAAGTGGAAAGTAGCAAAGGGAAAGAGTAAAATTGGCCTAGGAAATAGGCTGGAGATCACTTTTCCCCGATTTTGCCCTTAGGGGCTCATATGGAATTCTGTGATCAATACCTAGTCCCTAAGGAAGAGCACAGACAAAAAAACACATGTGAGAGGTGCCCAGGAGAGCACAAACAAGCTCATGGTAGAAGAAGCTTTAGCACAGCAGGGAAAACCAACAGAGACAAGATTTAAAGATGTTTACCAAAGAAAAGGGTGTCTCAAATTTGTTAAATGTCTCAAGATTGTAAAAGCATTTTTTTTAAATAAACTCAGTCTTTGGTCTCTTTGAGTCCAAAGGGCAGACCAAGTCGTGATATATGTGGAAGCTACCAAGAAGGCAACTTTCAGCATAATGTGAGGAAGGCGTGTCTTTAGGCCTGTTGTGGTGGTGGGCGAGGTGAGCCCTCCTGGTGGTTATTAAGACAGAGGAAAGCATAATCCTGGAAGCATTCCAGCCCTGGATAAGGGGTTGACAGGAACCACCTTTGACAGTCAAGACCCGCTTTCCACTCTTACCTGTCAAACTAGCGCAAGTTTGAGAGCCCAAGCCAGACCCCCCATCTTCAAACTTAAAACCAATTCCTGGCTCGGCCCCTCCACCCACCACATTTTCTTTCCTAAGTAAGAAAATGGAATGCTTTTGTAACCTTAAATACAGTACTTTCAGAGATTGATTATCTCTGAAACTCAGTGAAGAAAACACTGGACCGTAACACTCTCTCTCTCTTTCCTCTCTCTCTCTCATTTATTTTCTTGCTTTCTCTCCTCTCATGCTCAGGTTGGAAACAGGCAAAATAAGAGCTAATAAAAAACACATTATTAAAGATAATTATTGAAAGACTCTACTATATGCTATTTTTTAATTGGCCATATAATAACAAAACTAGGGCCAAAGAGATAGCATGACAGGTGCTTGCATGTAACCATGCACATAGCCCATGAAGGTTCAACTTCCAGTACTTCCAGTGATACCAGGGCAACAGAACCAAGTGTAACCCCAAAATGGAGCTCAAATGGGAGCTGAAAGAAAAAATTACATAGAAATTAATCATGTTTGAAGGCTATAGAACAAAACAGAAATGTCTTAATATATAAAAAGTTGAAAGAAATTGACTTGAAGAAATCATAGCGATACAATAGAATGAAAAGGGTATGAATGGAAAGCTTCAAATATACATATTTGTGTATTTGAATCCATAATATACACATGCACACATGTAACATCATAACCAACAAATATATGAAAACTCCAGATTCTCAGTAAAAAAAATTTCAGCTAAAACTATACTGAAACAGTACATTGACCCTATAATATGGGTTTTGCATTTAATAAAATATCCAAACAGATCTGGACCCCTTCTTTGTATGAACAAACACCATGCAATTTAAGCTCAGGATATTTGCTTCAGACTGGAGGGGCTTTATATTACAAGTTAAAAAAAAACAACAAATTGTCCTTATTTTCATTTTAAAATCTTATTCTTACTATTGCAAAATAATAACAAAATACAATAAGGTGTTATTACAATTATCTTAATTGCAGAAAATTTAGAAAATACAGAGGAAGCAAAGGAGCAAAGTTAATTCACAACTCTGAATATCTCACAGAGAGAGCTAGAGATTGAGATATAAATTTCTCTGTAATTTTTCATTACAAAATGATCAGTGAAGGGCCAGTGACTACTGCAGGGGTAGGGAGAATTTGTCTTGCACATGGCTGTTTCCCTGGCAACTTTGATCCCCGGCATCCCATATGATCCTTCAAGCCTGCCAGGAGTGATCTCTGAGCACAGAACCAGAGTAACCCCTGAGCACTGCCAGGGTTTTGGCCAACCCCCAAAAAATAAATAAATAAAATGGTACTTTTTAAATGAGCACTGAAACCAATGAGCAATATCTGGATTCGCACAGTACTTTGTTACAGATCAATTATTTTTTTTTAAAAACAGAAGCCGTTTGACATCTTCTAGATATTCCTAAGGCATGACATTTTCAACTCATTTTCTTTGAAATTAGAAAGTCAATCCTAATATTGTGAAGAGTTGACACAGATGATCAATAGTCAAGAAGAGAGAAAAGAGAGGGGAAGGAATTTTTGTAATTCAGAAACTGAGTATTTAAAAAAGCAAAGCATGCAATGTGCAAATTTCTTCCAATTGATATAAAAATACATTATATAAAACAAATGTCCAATTGGTTAAATAAATGCCATTGCACAAAAATTTCCAGTTTTGCAATTGTCAGTGCAATAATTATCAGAGACTATACAGCATCCTGAACAATTTTTTCCTAACAAGACTAAAGGCAGTAGGGCAAACTTCCCTGAGAAATGCAGCTAAACTGGACCCTAAGGGACACATAGAAAGATGTAAGCACCCAATAGGTGGATCTGGGGTTAGAGTAGCAAAGAAAGAGCATTCCAAATAGGAGGAGGAGCATGTTTGAGAGGAAAGAGAGCGTGTCCAATTCTAAGACCTGAAAGGTTCAGCATGAGCGCATGTGGAGTTCTGAGATGACACAGCATGAGATGCAGTTGAGGAAGTGAACCCAAGCAAGCAGGGTCTCACCTACAGGCTTCTCACAAAGCCAGGCATGTACTTGTTCCACAGAGAAAATACTGGTCAGGGAACTGTGTGTGTGTGTATGTGTGTGTGTGTGTGTGTCAGAGAGAGAGAGACAGAGACAGAGAGACAGAGAGAGACAGAGACAGAGTTGGGGAAATCACATCATAAATTCCTGCATAAGGAAATCTGGAACTAATCTGGGTTCATCTGGCGCTCTCTGCCTCATAGCATTCTACCATGAAGTTAACCAATTGCCACCAACTTGTGATTTCCCATTAATTCTGTCCACGTTGTCAAAATGAACTAGCAAGTATATACCATGGACCATGTTCCAGGCCTTAGGTGAAACCTGTCTGTTTCTGCAAGGACACATTTAAATCCATCATAATCATACTAGATACTATCTTTTTTTTGCCTTGGCCACAACCAGCAGGTCTCCGGGATTACTCCTGGCTCTCCACTCAAAGATCACTCTTGAAAGGGCTCAGCATCCAAATGGGATGTTGGGAGTCAAACCCAAGTTGGCCGCACATTAAGCAAGTACACTATCTGCTGTCTGTCGCTCTGGCACCTAGATATCATGGTTTGCCCCATTTAACTGGCTAGAAAACAGGCGCAAAGACTTTAAATAATGTGCCTAGGGACAACAAGCTGGTAAGTGGCAGAGGGAGGCAATTTGACTTCAGTAGCCTTGCTCTTACCCCACACGCCTTCGTCATAGGCATGAGTGCCTCTCAGCCTGGTCTTTGCATCAGGGGAAACAAGCAAATCAGGGTGCGGACTGCCCACAATATGCCCCTCACTCAGTATTCTGTGGAGGAGACGAAACTACCCAACGAGTTACTTAGCCAAATAGTTCAGTCATTCATCAACAGGTGTGCCTCGCTGTGTGGCAAGGAAGTATCAGTGATTCCCACTGGTCTTCATATCACATGCTGTCACTTACCAAGAACTTCCCCATGTGGTCCCGCACTTATGGTTGTCACAACAATCCAGTAGGCTAGTAAAGACCAGATGATCCTGAGAATCACACTCTGAGGAGGGAAAGATTACCCAGGACACTAGCAGGGAAGTCTAATCTCAAACCTCAGGGTCCTGACTCACAGCCGAGCCCTGGGTAAGATCATGTCACTGACTTGTCCAGTTAGAAGAAACTTAGTTTTCTAATTGAATTACTTCTTTGAAGCTAGAGAAATAGCACAACAGGTAAGGTCCTTGCCTTGCATGGAGCTAACTTAAATTAGATGCCAGCTCAGCATAAGGCTTCCTGAGCACCACCCAGGAATGATGCCTGAGCAAGGAGCCAGGAGTAAACCTTGAGCATTGCAGAGTGTTTTATGCTCAAAACAGCAACAAAAAAGTCACCTCTTTGCCTCCATCTCCTCGCCATAATATTGTTGTGAAGGCTGAAGAGAGAAGGGGACAAAGGCCTCTCAACAGCTCCTGTTTCCTTTCTCTCACCCACACTCATTTGCCCATGAAGAAGGTATATGTCATTCACTCTTAAATTAAGTCAGACCTGAGATGCTGTTACATAAAAGAACAAACGTGGTAGCATGAATATTCAACGCTCCCTTCCATCCCCACCCTCATGATCAGAAATTCCAATTTTTCTGTTTGGGGTTTTCTTAAAATAGGTCTCTTGGAGTGTCATGTGGGCGGGCACCACAGTTCTTTGCCACCATAACGGGTGGCAAAGTGGTTGTGGCTGGCTCAGATTCAAACTCCCACGGTCAGAAGGAGCCAAAGCAGGGAATGTTATACAGCCTTCACAATGTGCACGCACACACATACACACACACACACACACACACACACACACACACACACACACACACACACACACACACAAATACCAGATCCCAAACTTTGGCCTTCCAGAAGCCCGGAACTAGGCTTCCTTCCAGAAGCCAGGCTCAGGTCATTGGCTCACACTCTAATTTACCCAGCCCTCCTTTAGCCTCAGAAGCAGGGAGGCCCCAGAAACAAGATGCTTCACTCTTAAACCCCAAACACAACTTCAGGCTCCTGCCCGCAGTCTTTGGGCTAAGTGCTGGGGTCTTGGCTGCTGAAGTGTGCGGCTCTGTGTCCCCCTGCGAAGCAATCAACACAAATGCTCGGAATTGTAAGAATTCACAGTGGCCTTTAAGAATATATAAAAAAAAATCATATATCCTGTTTTCTATGTGCAATAAATTTAGAAGCTGAAATGTCTGAGGGAGAAAATGAGTCTTTGAATAGAAGCCTGCAGTGGGGAGAGAGAATGCAAGGGAAAGGCCGACTTTCAATAATAGCTGCATTTCTTTTCTTTGTTTTAAACTCTGCCTTTTCAGCCACGAAAAAGTATCCTTCCCTTAATTCTTTTAGGGACTCTAAGCCCAGGGAGGAAGAAATGGTGTATTCGCTTTGTTTCTGCATCTCTCAACTGTATTTCTGTGGATCTGGTTGGCCCTGATGCAGCCTAGTTTAGGCCAGAGGAGAGGCCAAGTCAGTGAGAAAAGTTCTAGAAGGTGAACAGGCTGAACATCGAACAATGAGGGAAAGTCTTTCAAGTTTGTTTTGAAGGAACTTATTTGTCTTATTTCTTTGTATATATTTTTCTCCTATTTTTGGGTTTACAATAATATTAATAATGGTTTCTCGTGGACATAATTCCAACATCCCTTCTAAGCAATCTGAGGTAGTGGTACTTTGAAGGCACATGAACCAGAGCTTGTCGGTGAATGGTTTACAATAGAGGTAAGGGACAGGCCACCCTTGGTTACATGAATAACATCACGTGACCAGGGCCAGAAGAGTTGACCGCCCATATTCCAGCTTAACTGTAACTCAAAACATCCTGTTAGTTGGGATCAACTATGAGGACTGGTGGTTAACACCTCTCAGGTAGAAATTTGGAAAAAGACTCAGGCAAATATTGATCAAATAATACTGATGTTACACTCGAGGGAAAGGGAGGTAGTCACAGACCCAGACTCAAGGGTTGTTGGCGCCGTCTCATTAAGCACAGCAGGCAAGAACATCCTCGTCCTGCCCTCTGTCAAACTGCAGATGTGGTCCCTTCTTTGGGGCATGCCTAGTGTGGTCTAATGCCCTGGCAGCATGTTGGATATTTCAATGGAAAGTCAGATATCACGCTTAGCATGATTTTTCATATTTAAATGAGGAAGAAAGTTAGTAAGGGACCGGTACTGGGTCCTCTTTAGCACAAGCTTGCTTAGTCCAATTTCTCTTGTTGAATTCCTCTCTCAGGTAACACCCTCCCTCTGTATTCCTCTGCCATATGCTGGGCAGGGACATGGAACTTAGTCTTTTCTTTTGAGGAAACAGTAGGTAAGGAGAGGTAAGAGGAGGCTCAAACACAGACCCTGTTCTGGTGACTATCCTTATCCTGGGTTCACCCCGACCAAGCAATCTTTGGGCCAAAGCTCCTCCAGGGCCCCCCACTGGCTACAACCCTGTCTTGAATGAGTAGAAGGGCAGAAGTTCTGGAAGGTAAGTACTGAACTATCACATTGCCATCCAGGTCCCCTTGTCCTATAGCCTCCTGTATATCTTTGCTTTATACCTCATCTTTTCCTGGAAACCTTTGTGAATCTCCAGAATGGAGTCATAGTATCCTTCCTGGTGTCTCACAGCAAAAATTCCACTTTATTACTGCTACTTGGTTCTCTATCTTGTCTCATCTCCTGTCTGTAACTTCCATAAAGACAAGAATTCGACCCAGGTTCAATTCCCCCATCATTCCATATGGTCCCTGAGCACTGCCAGAAGTAACTTCTGAGTGCAGTACCAGGAGTAAGCCCTGGGCATCGCAGGGTGTGAACCAAAAAGTCAAAAGAAAAAGACAAGAACAGACAGGGTTACTCACTATTGTATGCCTGTTGCACATTGCTGGCACTAAGTAATTATTGCTTATATGTTGATATTTGACAGGGAAATCTTGGTTTCAGGGCTGGAGAGATAATACAGTGGGAGGGCACTTACAAGAATGCTGATGATCTGGGTAGATCCCCTGAGCCCCACCAGGAGTGATCCTTAAGCACAGAACACACAGTATGCCCAGAGCACAACCAAGTGTGGCCCCTAAACTATAACTATTAATAATAAAGTGAGGTTTGTGATACATTCTGGACAGATATAGTTCTTAGTTTTATACCTTTCTATAGTTCCCATGATGATATGGTTCATCATCATAGATGATGAAAGGGAAGATAGTGATAGTGATAGTTCCCACCTACAGCCCAGGTTCATTCATTGCTTTTATTGGAATGCTTTGGGCCATTTATTTGGGAGAAATATGTTAGGAATATGAGTTTTCTTGATCTATAACAGACAAAACACGGACTTTGTGTCAAAACAGATCTGGTTTTGATTCCTGTTTCCACCAATACAGACTGTACAGAGAGAACATTTTTGGCTACTTTCTGAGCTCATTTTCTCACTTCTAAAATTACAATAGGAGACAGATTCATAGAAACAATACAAATATTAAATGAATCATCTTGCAATAGGTGATCTATGAAATGTCAGTCCATGTTTTCTAGTTGGTTTTTCACTCCTTTGTTCTTCTACGCAGATCTTCAGATGAACCCTGACCTGCCCAGTGGTCTATTATTTTTTTGTCTAGTGTGTAGGAATAAAATAAATTCTTGTTTTATTTTTATGATGTGCCAGTTATTTAAACATAGTAGATTTATCTGGAGATTACAGCTAGTAGGTCACTTGCCTCACACATGATCAACACAGGTTCCCTTGCGCCACTTATGGTCCCCAAGCACCACCAGGAGTGATCCTTCAGCATAAAGGTAAGAGTAAACCATGAACATAACCAGGTATGAACCAAAAAAAATTTTAAGTAGCAGATTTTGGAAGTCTACAATGTAAGTGAATCTCTTTCCCACATCCTTTACAGATGGATCTTCAGACAAGAGCCATTTGTTTCTGGGAGAAACCAGAAGAGAATGTGTTAGCTGCTAATGTAGAGGTCAAGATCCTATACACTAAGGCAACTTTTAGTAAGGAGAGGAACTGTTGGAGGAGGGAAATGATATACTGTGTGTAGGTTTGAGCATCCCTGAAGAGAGAGAACTTGAGTCGCACTTTCTCTAAGAAGGACCACTAGGAGACCTATAAAGAGTGCCATCCTCAAGAAGGAAATAAGGAAGTACAATATAGTTGCACCCTCAGGTGAGCTCATGAGAAGGCAAGAGCCAAGCAAGGAGAAGAAACTGCACCCAGGTCAGAGCTGTAGGAGCTAAGGCCTACACACCTTTCTTTCTGCCTTCACTGTCTTGAAGACAATATCCTTTGGCAATGAACTGTTATTTTATTTCACCAATTAAATTCCCTCCCCAGAAGGAAAGTGCTCTCCTTTTAGAGTTGGTGGGCCTTAGAATTTTTTGTAGACTGGGTTGCCTGCATTCTCAAAGTTTCTCAAAGAGCTCATTCTAGTTTGTTCTTTGAACCAAGTTACAAATACCACAGACATTGTTTCTAATTGATTCACTGTATGCCACAGACCTTAAAGAGAAATAGTATTCATGTAAAAATTATCTAAGCCAGGAAAACTAATTTTTCAGGACCTTATGTGTTATAGGCCCTGTTTTAGATGTTGAGTGTTTGTTGAATAAGTTCCAAAACTAACCAAAAAAATGCAGCTTTCTTTTGTTTCCCTGTATTTTCTCCCAGCTGCTTTTTTTTAATAATTGACTTATCATCAGTTAACGATACAGACAATGGGTACTCAGCCACTTTCTGTATTATCTTTGCAACTTCTCTGTTAATATAAATTTATACCAAAACAAATGTTTCTCTTTAAAATTTCATGCAATACACATCTGTAACCAAAATGTTTTTGAAACATCATTTCTATAAATGATGGAAATTTTAAACATTTGTTATTCTAACCAACTAAAATACCTCCAGAATGAAATTTATGAAGTTTTGATTTAAAAAAGTAAAAGTAAATAAACAAAAAGAACCTGGGCTCACTTTCCCACCCTCCGATGAGTTTAATCTCTAGGCCCTTTTCGGAGTCAGATGCAGGTTCCCCTCCCCCATGGCAAGGTCCCAACATCCTCCACGCCTGACCTGTGCCATGTTAATAGTCCAAGTGCCACATCTCCTGAAGCGCTGACAGCTCTACTCATCAAATTTCACAGTTTTACTTCCTTCAACAGGAGAAGATGGGCAGGGAAGGAAAAGAGCAAGTCCAGTCTAATCCTTCAGCATCTCCCAGGACAGCTCACTACAAAGATTCGCCCTCAGCAAAGTAGGAGCACTGCAAACCCAATAGGGAAGACGCATAAAGCCCACCAAGTTCAATAAGCAAAATTAATAACACTTGCAGGCTCAACCAGCTCTGTAAATCCTCAGATAATGATGCTAGTGATGCCATGATGCTAATGCTTAATGGGTTCAGAGTGTCTCTTCCCCAGGGACTCACTCTATTACCTTGTTATTCTTGGAAACTTCAAGCAAGTCCTCAACTCAGGGGCTACACACTAGCTGTTCCTAGAAACTTTCAGAGTACCATTCCATCCTTCCCCCAGACCTCTACTGTCTCAAGGCAAATATCCTTTGGTAATGAGATATTATTTTATTTCATATCACAGATCACTTTTTCATAAAATTTTTCCATGATCATACTGACCACTGCTCATAGACTCATCCTTGACTCCTAATAATGTTTTATTTTTCTTCATACTCTCCCTTGTCTAAATTCATATTCCTTCACTCATTTGGGATGGTTTTGTGGCATTGTTTTGTTTTTGTGCTTAGTCTCTTTTCTCTGTGAGGGATTTTGTGCTTTTGATTATTATAAGAACCTTGGAATTTAGCAATGCCAGGCCGATAGTAAGAGCTTAATCTCTTAAATGAATGAAAATAAAATCTGTGCTGTGTTTGCTTCCATCCATGGCTCTTCAGGTGGCGTTGGTCCATTTCAACAAGAAAACTGAGATTGCTTTCTGCACCTAGAAGATACCGATGACAGACATGTTTGATGTAAATGAAACACAACCTCCTGCCTTGCAATAATTATATGAAGCTATTCTAATTAGCTTGTTGTTAAATTTAATCAGCAAGCTTTTGCCACCTCAGGAGAAAAGTTTTTCCCTAATGATTCTGGAACCGATGACAAACCCACGGGCAATGGACAACACTGAAGTGAGAGCAAATGCAAACAAAATGTCTTTAATTAAGATGCCTATAAAATGTATTAATAAACCCTATCTTTTGAATTTATTGGCATGGATAAGCTAGACTTTCTAAGTGCAATTGCTTTTACAATCAAATGGAGTCTGTATACTTCAAACTATGCCCCCTTTTAAGAAAATTTTCTGCAAGGATGGAAATGCTTAATATCATAATTGGGGAGATGGTTTATCAAAATTCACTGTATATTATACTTAAGGCCCATGTGTTTACATGCAGGTTAATTTTATTGATTTAAAACTATAACTAGAAATTTGTTATCATTCCATTGTACACACATGTTAAGATAAAAGCAGCCCTTGTATCACTTCTTGATTCACTTGTGTTCCCGTTGATCATCAATTTCCTCGAGTGGGCAACAGTAACATCTCCATATGTCCTGTCACATACTAGTAGAGCCCAAGGGCATCTGCCCACTCCAGGAACATAAAGAGCCTCAAACCATTCCATCAGGTCATGGGAATGAGGTCTATAATTGTTACTGGTTTTTGGCATATCTTTATATTTA
Source organism: Cryptotis parvus (assembly GCA_021461705.1). Classification (NCBI taxonomy): domain Eukaryota; kingdom Metazoa; phylum Chordata; class Mammalia; order Eulipotyphla; family Soricidae; genus Cryptotis; species Cryptotis parvus. The sequence goes on along the minus strand of JAJIBD010008467.1, from coordinate 7,065 downwards.
TTTATTCATTCATTCATTCATTCATTTATTTTTTGGGCCACACCTGGCAATGCTCAAGGATTACTCCTGGCTCTTCACTCAGGAATTACTGCTGACAGTGCTCAGGGGACCATATGGGATGCTGGGAATCGAACCCAGGTCAGCCGCGTGCCAGGCAAACACCCTACCCGCTGTGCTATCACTCCGGCCCCAATACATCAAGATCTTTCGTGAGCTGTATTATGGATTCACCACCAGGACCTCACCATTCTACAAGGAAGTGATCATGGATGTTAAAAGAGGGGTTCATCAGGATGATACCATTTCACCAAAACTCTTCAGCGACACCCTCGAGAACATCATGCAACAATTAGAATGGGAAGGAATAGGAGTGAAGATAGACAGTCAGCAACTACACCACCTCCGCTTCACTGATGACATCATTCTAATAACAAAAAACATTAGCCAAGCTGCACAAATGCTGGCTGACTTTGACTGAGAATATGGAAACATAGGTCTAGAGCTGAATCTCAACAAAACTATGTTTATGAAAAATGAACTAGTTCCAGAGGCCCCATTCACTCTCAATGGAACAAACATCTCTGAATGCAGCAGTTACGTGTACCTAGGTCGAGAAATCAACATGATGAACGACCTAAAATCTGAGCTGCACAGGAGTAAGAGAGCAGCATGGCATGCTTTCAAAAGCATCAAAGAAATAGCTAAAAAAGACAAAGAACCTCCATCTCCAGGCCATCTCTTCGACTCCACCATTCTCCCTGCATCAACATATACCTCAGAGACCTGGGCCCTAGGAAAGCAGGATGAGTATGCTATTTGGGTCTCCCAAACAGGAATTGAAAGAGCTATGCTTGGAATATCACGCCTCACTCAAGTGAGAGAAGGAATCCGGAGTTGCGACCTCTGTCGCTGTTCCAGAGTCAGGGACACTGTCTCGTTTGCCAGGGCATCAAAAAATCAGATGGACTGGACATGTAATGCGATTTGGAGACAACCGCTGGACTAGAGCCATTACTGACTGAATCCCATGGGACGTCAAAAGGTTATGTGGCCGCCCACCTACAAGATGGTCAGACTTCTTCGTCAAGACAATGAACAAATGGTTTGAGGCTCTTCGTATTCCTGAAGCAACCAGAAGCCATTGGGCTACAATGGCACATGATAGGGTCAAATGGAAATGTTACTGGCACCCGCCGAGGAAATCAATGAACAATGGGATATCTAGTGATCTAGTGATTTGGCTTATCAAATACGACATGGGTAGCTTGCCATGCTCTGCCGTGTGGGTGGGATACTCTTGTAGTCACCTCTGATCTCCAGCATTTATTGATGAACTGTGATCAGCTCTTCTGCTGGGTGGAGTTCTAACAAGAGGGGTGTCCAGATGTAGAAAATGGCAGCCCTCATGGTGTGGGGGTTCCTCTGGCTTCTTGCGAGGCTCTACTGGGGTGGCAGGCCAGGGCTAGAACCCGCCATCCCTCCCAGGCGCCTCGTGATCTGCTGGGCACAGGGAGAGCTGGTAGCAGCTCTGCCCCATGTATGTGAGTCTCTGGATCAGCATACCTGGACTGGGCTTGAGAGAGACTTGAAGGATGTATGCCTAAAGTATTCATATTCATTCCATTGTAAAAGCAACCCTGCAGTAGGTAAAGGTGTGTATATGATAACCCCTCAGTGTATATACTGCAAACCACAATGTGCAAAAAGAAGAGACAAAGAGAAAGAGACAAAAAAAGTGTCTACCATAGAGGCAGGCAGCAGGAGGAGAGAGATTGTTGGGAAACTTGGGACATTGGTGTTGGGAAATGTGCATTGGTGGAGGGATGGGTGCTGGAACACTATATGACTGAAACCCAATCATGATAAGCTTTGTAGTTGTCTATCTGCTTTGTAGTTGTCTATCTCATGGTGAAATAATAAGATTTTTAAAATAAATTTAAAAAATATTTTTTAAAAGCAACCCTGCAACTCTTTCAACAGAACTGGGTTTTCAAGAGGGGAAGGCAGGAGAGAGACTTTAGGATGTATGCCTAAAGTATTCATATTAATTCCATTGTAAATTATGATGTTCCTAATAAAATAAAGAAATGAAACTATGCTGAAAGATGCAAGGCAATTAAAAAAACAAAAATAAAAAGGGGGACAGGGAGATAGAACAGGAGTTAAGGCATATGCGGAAAACCCCATGATCCTCCAAACATCACCAAGTGAATTCTGATGGCCCCCAGCTTTGCCAGAACCCAAGTAATCCCCAGCACCTCAAGCTTCAAGCATTGAACCTTTTGCCTAATTGGCCGAGAATCCCTAGTAGGATCCCAGGGGCCTCCTGAGCATCTCTTGGGAAAGTTGTCAGATGGGTTACATTGATGTTGGGAAATGTGCACTGGTGGGGGGATAGGTGTTGGAACACCGTATAACTAAAACCCAATCATGAACAGCATTGTAATGGTGATTCAATTTTTTTAAAGTGCAGGTTAGAAAATCATGTATGTAAAAGGGAAGAAATTTTTATGTTTCTCAGCAGCTTTATCAATCGTATTTGACATGCCAAATACCAGTAAAAATTATAGATCTCATTCCCATGACTTGATGGAATGGTTTGAGGCTCTTTATGTTCCTGGGGTGGGCAGATGCCCTTGGGCTATCTCGCATGTGACAGGATTGAGATGTTACTGGTGCCCGCTCGAATAATCGATGATCTATGGGAAGTCAAGTGATCAAGTGATGAATACCGTAGAGACTAAACTTTGTACTGTATTACTTTTTGGTTTGTTCCAAATTTCTAACCAACTAAGCATTGTACTGATGTTACTATTATATCATCCTTGTACTTATCTTCTTCTAAAATTTAAAAGCTAATCTACTTGAAACTGTGTTGTGACCCTCATATAAAAAATTGCTCAACATGTTTTGTCTGGCCTTAGATATTGGTATCATGCTATTTTTTTATATCCCGCAAATAAATGCAGTCATTCTATATCTGTCCTTTTCCCTCTGGCTACTTTCACTCAGCATGATCCTCTCCATGTCCATTCATTTACAGGCAAATTTCATAACTTTGTTTTTCCTAACAGCTGCATAGTATTCCATTGTGTAGATGTACCAAAAGTTTCTTTATCCAGTCATCAGTTCTCAGGCACCTGGTTATTTCCAGATTCTGGCTATTGTGAATAGTGCTGCTATGAAAATAAAAGTGCAGAAACATACAGTGTTCCGCTGGTGTTTTTGGCTTCCCAGGGTATATTCCCAGGAGTGGTATGGCTCATGGGAGTCATTTCTAGTCTTTGGAGGAATGTCCATATTGTTTTCCATGACTGCACCAGTCGACATTCCTACCAACAATGGATAAGAGTCCCTTTCTCCCCTCATTCACTCCAGCACTTGTTGTAACTGTATATCTCACGGTGGTATAATAAAAAATTAACAAATAAATAAATAAAAATATAGAAAGAAATAAAGATGTATAGTCAAAAGGGTAGATTTATTATAACACATAGAATAAAGTGTAATATAACACTTTTTAGTATATTGCATTATAAATAACATATTGCACTATGCTATGTCTTTATTTTCTATACTAAATGTTTCCAGTAACCAAAAAAGCATTGCACTAAAAGCAAAAAAAAAAAAAATTGCTCAACAAAAGTGTGCAAAAACCGTCTCCCCAAGTCCAAGAATTATCTTGGCAGCACAATCTTAAATGAAGTCAAAACTTATTTGAATATTTCCAGTTGCTGGGAGAATTTGCATAAAGAAAAGATAAATACTTTAATTGGGCCCGGGCCAGGTGAAGCCCCGATTTCTTAAAAGGAGAAATAGACACCTGCAGGTAATTAGCACAATCTTCACACAAAGAGGGGCATAAGGTAATGAGCAAAGACTGCAAGCACTCACCTTGACTCCGGGAATAATATTGAGCCTCTAGAGTTCCAACAGTAAATTAGCTTTTAAAATTATTCCAGTACAGCAACTTTAAAATCTCTGTGTCTAAAGCGCAAAGTCAAATTTTCCCTTGAGGAGTGCTCACATCAAAGGAGGCAGTATTTATGACATTTCCATCTGTGACTTCACAAACATAACCAACTACAATAAGTGTTTGGGGCGAGAGGCAGTGTGGGGACATGGTACAGGGGTTAGATCACATGACTTCAGATCTAGCCACCGTATCACAAGATGCCCCCCACCAGCATGGCCCCCACCTAGTGGCCCCCAACACCACAGGGGCCACATCAGTAGCACATCCTTAAGTCCTGGCATTGAACAATCAGCTCAACTGGCCGAAATTTGCTGAGCAGTGCCCGGGGGGACCCAGAGCACTTCTTGGAAGCCCCCTGCAAAATTATTTTTATCTCATGTTTTTACTAAAAAAAAAAAAAAAACTCTTTTGGGAAAAGATGAGTGTGAGACTGACATCCCATCCCTCATGGTATTTGCTTTAGCCATTAACATTCCTGACCATAATATACCTCCTAATAGTTACCACCATCTAAAATGACTTTCATAGAAATAAAGAACCTGCCATGGAGGCGGGCTGGGGGGAGAGGGAGGGAACCGGGACATTGGTGGTGGGAGATGGGCACTGGTGGAAGGATGGGTGCTGGAACACTGTATGACCAAAACCCAAATATGAACATCTTTGTAATTGTATATCTCACGGTGGTATAATAAAATGCTTATAAAAATAAAAATAAAATAAAATAAAATGACTTTCATAAACTTCATTAAATAAAATCACTTTTCATGTTGTTGATTGACTTGTGTATGGGAAGTCTTCTCCATCAGCAGTTTCCACATCTGCAAACCAGCACTGTTCTGTGGGCTGGCTGTCAAAAAACCACTATTTATGTCACAGTACTTTTCTATGGACCAGCAGGAAGTATCTGTAGACCAGCTTGGTCCTCAGACCTGTGGTTGAAAGCCACTGAACATTGACTTGATTAGCACTTCGACCAGAAGCCCTAAGAAAACTTAGCTTGATTGGCATTTATAGAGCTCCCTTGCCACTGGGCCAGTCTCAGACAGGAAATTCTCACCTAGGACTGCATTTCCATCAAACCATCTAAATTTGGAGTTAACATGTGCTTGTTCTGCTACCTCTGATGCTTCCACATTATTCTTGCAGAGTCATCAGTCCCTGCCAATTAAACAGGATCTGATGTTTCCTGGGTCTGCAGGAAGCCTTCTGGTCTATCAAAGCCAAGCCAGAAAGCATGCACACTGGCACTGGAGGTCTTCACAACACCATCCAAGAGCCGAAGAATGCCTGACTTCAAAACTGGAGGGGGCTTGCCCTCAAGCTGTTGTTCTCTCTTGAACATGTATCTCACTTGTTTGTCTCTATGTTTATTTGCTTGCCTATACCACTCTAAAGAATCCTGTGCACTCTCTCGCTCTCTTTCTCTCTTTCTTTCTCTCTCTCTCTTCTCTCTTCCCTTCTTTCCCTTTTTTTTGAGTTTTGATCACTTGTCACTTTTCTTCCTGTTGTTCATAGATTTTGCTTGAGTGGGCACCAGTAACAGGGCACCATATGTCCTGTCACATGCTAGTGTAGCCCAAGGGATCTTGTTGCTCCAGGAACATGTAGGGCCTCAAACCAATCCTTCAGGTCACGGGAATGAGGTCTATATCTGTTACTGGTTTTTGGCATATCAAATACGACAATGGGTAGCTTGCCAGGCTCTGCCGTGGGAGAGAATGATCATTACGGTGTATAAATGTGAAAGATCCTGGGAAGAACCTGGTCCTAACTTCCATTATTGTCTAAGAATGTCATGCGGCCATGCATGTCGTGGCCAGCACATCTATGGCTCTGGAGTGTCTCTTCCAGTTGCTCGGTGTGGTGGCTGGGAGCTCGCAGCTACACCCTCTAACATGGTGGTGGAGGAATGGGATGAGGAGCCCAAATCCCTGCTCCAAGTGCGGGCAGCATGGCCCCCCCACATATGTGAGTGAACCCTAGGAGCTATGTTGAACTCGGCCAGGGGCTGGCTGGAGCCAATTACCACCCTCTGAACTCTATGGGCAGCTCCACGTGATACTCAGCACAGCTCCTAATGATACTCAGGGATTACTCCTGGGTCTGGGTTTAGGGATCATTCCTGATGGGGCTCAGGAGATTCCTGATATCTAGGACGACCACATTCAAGGCAAGCATGCTGTCTGCTGTCCTATTACTCTGGCCCTGCCTGTATTCTCTATTGAACACACACTTCTCTCTTTACATATTTCTCTCTTTTTTTTTTTTCTTGCTTTTGGGTCACACCCGGCAATGCTCAGGGGTTTCTCCTGGCTCTGCACTCAGGAGTTACTCCTGGCGGTGCTCGGGACCATATGGGATGCCGGGATAGAACCCGGGCCGGCACAGACCGGCCTCGGTGCAAGGCAAACGCCTAGGCTATGGGCCCGGCACCTCTTTACATATTTCTTGGTAGGTTTCATTAAAAACTATCTTGCTTGAGAAAGAAGAAAAGTGTCTGCCTTAGAATCAGGCTGACGGGGTCGGGAGATCAAGAGAAACTGGGCACACAGGTGGTGCAAAATATGCACTTGATAGGTGTTGGAATATTAAATGACTGAAAACCAATCAAGAACAACTTTATAACTGTATCTCATAGTTATTTGATTTTTAAAAATCTATCTTGCTTCATGAAGAAGAAAGAAAGAAAGAAAGAAAGAAAGAAAGAAAGAAAGAAAAAGAAAGAAAGAAAGAAAGAAAGAAAGAAAGAAAGAAAGAAAGAAAGAAAAAGAAAGAAAGAAAGAAAAAGAAAGAAAGAAAGAAAGAAAGAAAAGAAAGAAAAAGAAAGAAAGAAGGAAGGAAGGAAAGGAAGGAAGGAAGAGAAGGAAGGGAAGAAAGGAAGGAAAAAGAAAGAGAGAGAGAAAGAGAGAGAAAGAAAGAAAGAGAGAAAGAAAGAAAGAAAGAAAGAAAGAAAGAAAGAAAGAAAAAGAAAGAAAGAAAGAAAGAAAGAAAGAAAGAAAGAAAGAAAGAAAGAAAGAAAGAAAGAAAGAAAGAAAGAAAGAAAGAAAGAAAGAAAGAAAGAAAGAAAGAAAGAAAAGAAAGAAAGAAAG
>JAJIBD010008466.1:0-53375 GCA_021461705.1 Cryptotis parvus | reverse complement strand
AAATTCTGGCAGTGTACCCAACTAGATAGTTAGCAGGTGGCTGGTGGGCTTGGTTCTGTGTGGCTGCATAACCAACAATGAAGTTGGCAGAATGGTTGGTACCGTTTAAGCCACCAGCTGTAGGGTGTTCGGACTGACTACACGGATCCTCAAAAAATAATAATAGTTTAGCAAGTGGTTCCCCTTTTTAAAAGTCCATTTGGTTGGCACAGATATTGACAGTATTATCTCTCCATGAGATTCAGGATCCAGAAGTCCGAAATGCACCATAATTCCTTTAAATTTCAGCCAATCGCTCCCTGAATTAAACCCATACTACCTGGGGGGAGCAGGTCCTTTTATCCCCTGTTTTTTAGCATGTAGGGGTCTTGACTTGGGTATATTGTGACAGTCTTAGGGCAGAGAATGTCGAGACTGTCACTGCCTGATGGGGGTAGGCCAGAGAGCATTTATTGACTGTAATTCTGTGGATTCTGGATTCGGAGGATAGTGGGCAGGTGGAATGAAGGAGAGTGCCCCCTGATTCAGCTGGGCCTGGGGCTGGCCCCCCCACCCAGTTTCCCGCATTAGGGGGAGGAATAGATGTTATTTGAGCCTGCAGGAGCTTGTGGAACCTGGGAGGGGGTCCATGTAACATTTCCTATAAAGGGATTATTAGAATGTTGCCCTGTATTGATAGTTTTAGGAGATGGGCAATCTCTACGGGTGTGTCCCCTTCTTTCCGCAGCTAAAGCAGGTTATCTGTCCAGATGAAGCCTGAGGCTGACTTCGCCTCCAAGACCGAGCAGTCTCTGGCCCAATGTTTTCCTTTTCTGCACCTTGGGCATGGTCCAGGTGGGGCCCTTCGAGGGGTGGAGCTGCGATTATTAGAATAGTTTCTCCGATTATTGTTTATCCTTTGAAGTTTATTGTTTCTCCCCTAGAGCTGTCTGACTTGTTTCTCCCCCTAGAGCTGTCTGACATTTCATCCCTCTCCTGATCCCTCCTGCTGTATGGGAGAAGCCTCTCTATCATCCTGTGTTTTATGGGAGGTTAAACCGACATTTCTACAGGCCTTTAGATACCCCATGAGGTCATCCTTTTCCCTAATACCATATAGTAATGCTCGACATTTTTGATTAGCATTCTCATATGCTAAGTTTCGTTTTAGGATTTCTTGAGTGGTTGGGTCTTGAACCTGTCTTTGGATTGTTTCACATAATCTCCCAACAAAATCAAAGTATGGTTCATCACGACCCTGGTAAATTTTTTGTATAGCTACCTAGAAATTCTGGGTCGGAACCTACTCTTTCCCACGCCTTTAATGCTGTCTCCCGAACGAATTTTAAAATAGGTTCAGGTAATGTCGCTTGTTTTGCTTTATTTTTCCATTCACCTTCACCTTTTAGCATGGCAAAAGTTATAGTATGGCCTGATTCCTTTTCTCTTAAAGTGTCAATATTCTGGTTAACCCCATCTGCATACCACATATGCCATTGCATGTACTGTGATTTGTTTAGACAAGTATCGAGCTACCGTTTCAAAGTCTCCCAATACCCACTGACTACTTTCGCTCCAATCAGCTAAATATTTTAAAATATAAGGACTTGATATTCCAAACCTGTCGCAAGCCTTCCTAAATGGGGTTATTGCCTCAATTTTTAAGTCTTCATGAATCGGTTTTACTTTATCTTTAGATTGGTCATGAGAAAGATTGCTGGGCTTTTGCTCTTTGACTCGAGCTAATCTGTTTCTCCCCTTCTTCCTCATCAGAGCTTGTAGTATCTGGCAGAGGAACATCTACCCCATTGAGGGTATTAACTCCTGGAGAGATTTTCAGCTTGGGAATTTGCCTCCTCTGGGTTATCAGCCACATTAGAATTCTTTTTTTAGATTTTTTTGCTGGGAATGTATACACCTTTTTCAAGTCTACAGTTTTGGGGGCGTGTTTGTGAATGGCTTTTAGTTGGTTCACGCCTCAGTATTGGGTATGCGCTAGGTCCTGATTGATAAGTTATGAAATCAGAAATCTCCCCTGCGTAACACATCCATTTCTTGGTTTAAGTTTTCAAGTTTCCTATATGTTTCTTCCTTTTTGTTCTTTCAATCTTATGTGTAACTTCCAAACCTCCTCTTTCTGTCCATCTATTCTATCTCTGTCTGTCAATTTCTTCCTCTAAGATAATGCTGATTTTATCGATATCCTTCTTCTGCTCTTCAAACTTTACTTCAAATTTTAAATCCCGTTTAATAATTTTACTTTCCTGTTCTTCTAATTTTTCTTTGAATTTTAAATCCTGTTCTTCTAATTTTTCCTTGAATTTTAAATCCTGTTCTTCTAATTTTTCCTCAAATTTTAAAATCTGGTTAATAATTTTACTTTCCTGTTCTTCTAATTTCTTTTCAAATTTTAAACTCTGTTTAATAATTCTGTCCTCAAGCTTTAAGACCAGTCTACCTGTAGCTTTATGATCCTCACTTATTTCTTCAATCGCTGAGTAAATCTCGTCCCTTAAGATTGCATTCAATTTATTACTTTCTTCCCTCTCTCTATTAAACATTGTCCTTACGCAAAGGTACAGTTTAAAAATCGCAAGGACCCAGATGATTTGTGAAAAGATAGAGTAGTTCTCAGAAAGGAACTTTATAGACTGGGCTATGTATGGTTCTGAGCCAATAAAAGATACAATGTATCTATACCATGAGATATCCATCATTTTACTCACGGTTCGGAGGCAGATGATCTCTGTCCGATGATAATTAGACCAGACGATGTTCGTGGGTGCCCACACAAAGGGACGCCAAATGTCGGGGCGCTCCGCCGGGTCCCCGACAGTGCCGGGAAGCGAAGTTCCCCTTCTACCTCCAAGCCAGCGAGAAATGGATGAGCACTCAGGGATCCGATGAGGTTTTAAAAAGACTTTACTTATCACAGGTTCAGGCATACAAATCAGCAAAAGGAAAAACCGATGCTTAGGATTCCAAGCTAGGAACCCCCAGCCACGTGTAGGCCAAGATGGCGACCACCACGTGCATAGGCTTTGGGAAAGGAGAAGAACACTTCCAAGCAGGGCGACCACTCACAGCGAGCACAGCCCCCAAAGAAGCGCGGGAGAGTGAAAACCGGCTAGTTTATACCCATGCAACTCAGGCCTTCCTCCCATTGTTATGGAAAGCAGGGAGTGTTAAATGTCCTTAGATAATCCCTCCTTGCACCTCACCTAGGCCCTTTAGTGTGCTAATGCAGCGGCCCTTAAAGGAGTCCTGCAACAGACCTGATCATGAATAACTTTGTAACTGTGTATCTCTTGGTGACTCAATAAAAATAAAGAGAGACAGAGAGAAACAGAGAGAGACAGACAGAGAGAGAATGAGGAGAGAGAAGGAAAAAATGCCTGCTATAAAGGCAGGTTGGAAGGGGAAAGGAATTTGGGGGATATTGGTGGGTGAAAATAGGGCACTGGTGGGAGGGACGGGTGCTGGAACAGTGTATGACTGAACATCTTTGAAATCTTTGAACAATCATGAACATCTTTTTTTTAATTTTTAAAGGAATGTTTATTGAGACATCATGATTTACAAAGTTGTTCACTATAGACTTGTTACAGGCACACATGTTCTAACACCAATCCCACCACCTATATCCCTTCCCTCCACCAATATCCCGGAGCCCACCCACCTCCAGAATGCCCCCTTGGCAGGCATATAACAAATTTATTTCATGTTACTTGGTCCAGTAAAATTTAAAGGAATGACAGATAGAATTTCAGAAAAAAATCAACAAAAGTCAATGTGCTACGATTAATTGCTCATTTTAAACTTTCTCAATCTAGTAGAGAGGACACCATATGCATTATTAGTGAGTGCCATACTCAAGGCTATGTATACTCTTATCTTTTAGGGAAGCTCTTTTAATACTTCTTGCAAAACTAGTTTCAAGGCTATGCTTTCCCTAAGTTGTGTGTCCATGAAGTTCTGTATATTTTCTTCAAATATGAATGATAATCTAGCTGTATAGTATATTCCTGGTGAGGTGTTTATTTCATTGTTTGTATACTATACATGAACATCTTTTAATTGCATAACACACGGTGGTATATAAAAAATTAAAAATAAAAAACATTTAAAAAAACTCTGAGTAAGTGCTTTAAAAAAAATAAACCACTGAGTTGTAGAGAAATGTGAGAAGAGTAACAGGTTCTGAAACAGCCACAAACTGACTCCGTGTTATGCTGAGCCTTCCCAGTTCCTGTCACGATGTCCAGGAAAGCAGTCTGAAGTCTGATCCCCAGGAGTTACTGATTCTGCGTTGTCGGAACCCAGGACCTCAAACCCATGACACATTCACCTTGACACTGAACCACAACTCCTGTCAGGTTTTATTTGAAAAGTGAGAATGTGGTTGTATCACTTTTCTGTGTGGCCCTCCCCCCTGCTGTTGTTGAGATCTAATTGGAACCCTGCCTCCAACCTTTTAAGCTCCTGTGATCGAGTCCTGTGCACTTTTGGAGTCTTGTTCTACATCACTCACCCTGATCAACCTGCCTCCATCCAGGTTTTGGTGGTTATTTTTTTGTTGGTTTCAACAAATCTGATTCCTTTTACCCTCATGCACACTGTCTCCCTCTGTCCAGAGGGTGACTCCTGTCTGTCTCCCTTGGGCACGGTGCCCCTTCCCAGCAAGCATGACAGATACCCTGTCCTGCACTAGTGAGTCTGTCCGTAACACAACATGCGAACTTTGCAAAGGAGGTGTATTATCATTTGTTCTGTTTGACTCTCCAGCCAAGCTGTAAACTCCTTGAGAGTGAGAAGAAAACATTCTGCTCACATCTTGATTGTAAGAACAAACACAGTATCTGGCCTGTGTCAAAACTTTTTGCCACCTGGTGCCCTCTCTTCTCCTCCCATGCATGACTGAAATTTATCTTTTAGGGGCCGGAGCGATAGTCCAGCGGTAGGGGATTTGCTTTTGCATGCGCCGGCCCATGCTGGCCTGAGTTCGATCCTAGGCATCCCATATGGTCCCCCGAGCACCGCCAGGAGTAATTCCTGAGTGCAGAGCCAGGAGTAACCCCTGAGCAACGCCGGGGTGTGACCCAAAAAAGCAAAAAAATAATAAGAAGAATAAATAAATAAACAAATAATAAATTAAAAAAAATAAAATATATCTCTTAAACTTTAGTTTAGATCACATGGCTACCCTTTCACGGATAGCGTTACACGGTAACACTAATGTATTGAAGCACACACTTTCTGTGTACCACCACTGCTGAAATGCCCAGGACATTCCATCACTATCCCTGAATCACCTCTAAGCATAAACTTAGAAATGTTCTGTGGGGTTAGGAGAAACTAAAGTAGGCTGGTCTGAGGCTCACAGTTTGGAGGATACAACAATCTCTTCCTAGCATAAATGCTGACTGGGTTTTTTGGGTCCAGTTGGAATGGGGTAGAGCTGTAAGGACACTGCAGCCCAGAGCAGGACCCCGGGCTCCGGCAGGACAGAGCCAGCCAGTGAAGACAGCGAAGCGGCTCTGTTTGCCACCATTCGTTCCACCCTCTTCATCACCAAGCTGAAGAATGCCGTCATGATACTTTTCTTTCATTCCTGGCCATGCAGCATATGTTTTTGCATATTTCCCCAACTACATGCTCACTGGTCTCTTGCATGAGAATACATGGGCTTTCAGGATACATACAGACTGTTGTGTCACTTGACTCTGCTAGATATAAAATGAAAGCTCTACTCCCTTCTTTAAGGTGCAGGGTTTCCCAAACTGTGCTGAGGAAGTGGAGGATTTCCCACGAGCAATTCTTTTGCCACCTGGGTCCTAAGTTCAACAACTCAGGGAGCTGATGATGCGATGCTGCTCAGGCCATGCAGTATTGAGGGAACCAAGGGATCCAGAAGTGCTGGGGCCTGCACCTGGCAATGCTTGGGGGGGTTCCGTAAATGGAACCAATCATCACATTCCATTGCAAAAATGTTTCAAGATAATACCACTGTACTATCTCTTATCCTCCACCCTCTCTCTTTGACTCAGTTCTCTAGCTCGTACTGGTGGGCTTGTTTCCATCTTCAGTTGTTTTCATACCAGTGAAGTTCTCTTTTCTGTTTAGATGTTCTGGGGGCTTCTTCAAATGACAAATAATGCTAAATACATTTCATGAAAGAGGTAGGGAGATCTGGAGCGAAAGTACAGTGGCTACAGCATTTACCTTGTATGTGGTCAACTCAGGTTCTACCCCTGTCATCCGATATTGTACTCTGAGACTTGCTGGGATTGATTCCTGACTACAGAGGCAGGAGCATCCTCTGAGCATTGTTGGGTGTGGCCCCAAAACTGAAAATAAAAAATTGAAGAAAGGGAAGATAATGACTTGATATTACATTATAAATTATAGTCAACTATTTTAAGTTATTTTAGGATATAAGCAGAACAGAAAAGGCATCTAATACAGAACATCCCAAATATTCAAGAGCCATTATTCACATGCCGACCTTTCTAATATGTATCAACAACGTGAATTATAATTAATCTTGCACATTTGAATGAACATATTTACTTAAACCTTCTTTATCTCAACAAATACTTAGTGAATATTGCTCTATGGCAGGGAATTTTCTATAGCTTGAGCATCAAAGACAACAATGAAGTTTCTGACCTGATACATTGGTAGATGGTAAGATTCTTAGAGGAGAATATTGGGAGGTCAGCTAATGGTGAACGTAATCATACATCTCTGTTGATGAGGGGATGGGGCATCACACGTATCATTATGGTGCTCACTAGAGTTCATACCTCAGGCTATAGTCCTTGTACTCCCAGAGCTGGCACTCACTGTGGCTCACACTCTCTGAGTTACACTCTGCTGTCCATGACTTGGTGCTTGCCAGGAGAGCCTTGCAGTGACCCCCTGGCAAGCATATACATGTCACATGTGCTTTCCAGGGCTCACATTCCTGGTTGTAGGGCTTTCACGTTTTGTCAGTGGTGGAGCTTGCTAGGGTTGCATCGATCAGCTATGGGTTGATCGATGGGTTGAGCTATGGGTTGAGCTATGGGTTATGCACACATAACCCAACTGGCTGTGGGGATGCCACAAATCACTCACTGACAATGTCAAGCTATCAAACTGACAACCTCAGGCTTAAAAGTCAGGCACTTTCCCCAGGGAGTCCTATTCCAGTGTTCCCTCCCCCTAATACTTAAGTAAACTAAAAACAGAATGAAAGCATAACATTTTGATCAGCAATTGCTGTTTTTATTACTGGGCTGATATCATTGTTTACCCATTGGTAAGAAAATTAGAGCTCGAGGTGCTGGAAACAATGCCAGGAGAGAAATGGAGTTGCCCCATCCCACTCTTTCTCACACTATTGCTGCACAGAGGAGTGGACTGAGAGTAGGGCTTAGCTGGAGCTGCAGCAGGAAAACCTCTGAATCTGGGCATCTATCCAGCAGGAAATGCAGTAAGGTAGCGAGTGCTTCGGGAAACGCTAAGCCCAGGACTATGAACCCCGCAGCAAGACTCTAGAAAGGCATGGTTTGGAGGAGCTCTGCTTATTTTGGATCTCAGTTACAGATTTCTCCAGCACAGAGAAGCAAGGTGGAGTTAGGGGAATGTGAGTACAGATTCCCTTAAAGGCCAAGCTTTATGGTCTCACTCAGGGGCTAGGAAAGAGCCTGGCAGCTGGCAGGAGTCTGTGCAGGCATCTCTCTTTGCTAGTGGCGGAGGAAAGCCTCATCAATCAGGCTTCCAGCAGCCTTGGTAGGTCAGCTCTTACTTAGTCAATAGTACTGACTCAGCTGGTGATTGCTTAGCCCAGTACACTAACTTGACCCTGTGCAGCCCACTGGCAGGCTTACAAGCAGATCAGACCTCTTCAAGCAGAGGCACAATGATCAAGGAACTGTGGAACACAGCAGGTCACATATCAGCTACCAATCCCTGGTGATAGAGATCCTTAACTGCTCATCAGACCCTTCCAACATAGACATATGGGCACTTCAATCTATTTATGATCTGAAGCCTGGTCTTCCAAGGTTTAATAAAACTGACTGACACCTACCCTTGACCTTGAACAAGCCTGAATTCTCAGGTCACAGGTGTCCGAAGACTGTTAATATATCCAATGCTAAAAGTATCCAGTGAAAAGGCAGCCCTGGTCTCTAGGAAGTTAGTCTAACAAGCAGCCCAAAGACCTATGAACATCTTACACAGATCTATCTGAGTATAGCATAAAATTTGCCCTTCTAGGTATCTTTCAAATTTCATAAAATATAATGTTTGGGCATTTGAGGACAGACATAAATTAGTTCAGCTGTTCAGAGCAAAGGCCCACTCTAAGTTGGCGCCACAGACAATCATACAATCACAACATCATACTGTGGGTTGCTATCAAGGTCTGCTGAATTGTGACTCTACAATTGCAACCATGTACTTACAAGCACAACCTCCCATAGTGGCTATGAATATGATTTGATATTTGGCAGTAAGCGGATACACATGACCACAATTACCAAGTTGCTGATCAAGGTGGCAAGTCTTTGATGCCACAACAGTTTCCAGACACTGTGAGTTCCCAGCAGAGACCATGCTGGGAGACATGGGTGCCATATCAGCTACAAAGTAACTGCAACCACAAAAAATCTGTCTGCATCCATCAGGCCCTCCCAAATGTGAATCCACAGGTCCCAGCTTGATTTTCGCAAACCCGAGCCCTTGATCACCTGGTACTTGGTTAGAACTCCTCCACCCTCAAAAGCAACAGGCATGATGAAAAATTAAGGGATTCAGCTACCTGGGAAGAAGCAGACAAAAGATCAGGAAGATTCTGAACCACATTAGAACTTTCAAAACTACCTATGGAAGATTTCAAAGCAGCAATCTTTCATATCTTCAATAAAAATAAAGATACCAGCAAAAGAGATCATCAAAATGCTTGGAGAAATTTACTGGGGAAAAATAACAGCTCTGAACAGAAACG
Source organism: Cryptotis parvus (assembly GCA_021461705.1). Lineage (NCBI taxonomy): Eukaryota > Metazoa > Chordata > Mammalia > Eulipotyphla > Soricidae > Cryptotis > Cryptotis parvus. Next base: position 44,401 of record JAJIBD010008466.1, on the reverse strand, counting down.
GAGATAGATATTCTAGCAACTGAGCTTTGAAAGTACCTGAGTGTAGCTTAATGGAAGAAGCTGAAACTCATTTCCAGTATCTTCAATAACCAAAGAAAGACATAATTAATAAATACGAGGGGAATGGTAAAGATAATATAAGCAATATTGGCAACAGCAGTAAGAGAAAGAATCTCTGCATTATAGGAATCCTAGAGATAGAAGAATTCATAGTGGAAAAAATAATCTCTGACAACTCCCTCTGTGTGAGGAGGGAGGTTATGTGCCCTGATCCAGAAAGCCCAAGGTGTTCCAAACAAAATAAACCCAAATGGAAGAACACCAAGACTCATATAATTAAAATGTTAAGAACCAAATGAGAGTTAGATTTCTAAAAGCATCAAAAAAGGAAAGAAAAGACCTGAATATAATGGAATCCACAAGACTCAAATTAAACTATAAGCAAGGAGGGAATGAAATGATACCTTAAAAGTTTTCAATGTGAAGAATCTCCCACCAATGATCTTCTATCCTCACACTTAAAGGTATTATCAAGAGATTTTCAGATTAAAAAAGAAAACAAAGTAAAAGGCATCTACTGCCTCCACACCATCTCAGCAAGAAGTGCTAAATAGTCTTTGATGAAAAGCACTACATCCACTCAGAAGCAGAAAAATAAATAAAAGACAGAAAATTAGTGAAAGACAAATAATGGGAACTCCAAGAATAACCTCTAGGCCTACTTGTTTTAAACAAAGAAGGGGAAACAGGTTGAGAAGTTCAGACATAGGTAACTAAAAATCAAAAAATATGAGAAATTAACAAGAAGCAGCTATCACTACATGAAAGGCTACCATCAAAATGAGGAAACAAAAGGAAAAGGAATACATGGAGTGTGCAAAAACACCTAAACTCCTCAAAGAAAAGGGGAATAAATATGTCCTAAATGTCAAAAGATTGAATGCCCCCATCAAACGGCACACAATGACAGGAAGAATCAGGAAAGAAAACCTAACTTTCTTCTGCATACAAGAGACATGCCTGAACCCTGAAAATAAACATACTCTCAGAGTAAAATGTTGTGGAAAAAAAATCATGGCATCCCCAAATGGTTCACTAAAAAAAAATCAGGTACAGCCTTACTCTAATGACAGTAGTAACCAAATAGCTTTCAGAGCAAAAAAAGGCGAATTACATAGGGAAATACATTATACACTCAATTATAGTATTAATGCAGAAAGAGTTTACTTTTATTAGCATATATGCAACAAATGAAAGGAAGCCAAAGTACCTAGTAGATCAACAGAGACATATTGATGACAGCACAATAGCAGTGGGAGAGTTTAACACCCCACACTCATCATTAGATAGTCCACCCAGACAGAAAATCAGTAAGAAAATGGGAACCCTAAGTAAGAAGGTGGGAGAATTGGAATTAATAGATAATAGTTCTTTACTACCAAAAATCCAACTACATTCTTCAATAAAGACAAAAAAATAAGTGTTCACAAAGTTATGGAAATAGAAACAGTATTAAGTCTCTTGTTAGACAATAATGCTGTGAAGACAGAAATTATCCATCAAAAAGAAGGCCAGGAAAAATTCAAACATTCAGAAAGTAAATAGCATACTATTGAACAACCAGTGGATTAAAGAGGAAATCAATGAAGGAAAAAAAAATTCCTGAAATGAATAAGAATGAAGACACAAACTCCATAAGCTGTGAGACACAGCAAAATCAGAAACAAGAAAATGCTCAAATAAATTAATCAAATTAGCAAAATAACAATAAGTGAAAATTCAAAGTATAAAGGACTAAACAAAATAAAAACTAGTGCAAGAAGTCAATGATAGAAAATCAAGTAAACAATCCAAAAGGCTCATGAAACCAGAGTGGAAAGAATAAAAAAAATGGAAAGTAGATGCATGAGGAAACAGTAACTAATAAATTGGATCAGAAATTAAACAGGAGAAGATACAATGCATACCTCTGAAATGCTAAAGACTGTAAGATGCTACTACAAATACCTCTATTGTGACTAAGATGAGAAGTCTAGGAGAATGGCTGATTTTGTTTTCAGTGCTAGGGATAAAATGCAGGGCTTCACACATGCAAGTCAAGTGATCTACCACTGAACCGCATCCCTGGCATAGAAATGGATGGTTTTTATAATTAAAGAGACTTCAAGACTGAGTTAGGGGAATTACAGATTAAACAGACAATTTTAGTTAGGAAGTTTAAACAATAATAAGAAATATTCCACATTTCTATGTGCAAACAAGGAACTAAAGGAGAAAAAAACACAAAAATGATATTTAAGTTGAAAAATTATTTAAGTTATTTAAGTTGCTATTAAGTTGCAAAAGCATCAGATAACTTGTAGAAGAACTTGCCAAAGAGGTAAAAGACTCATATTTATGAATGATAAATATAATTCTACTCAAATTAAATACAAGAGGACACAAAAATGTGGAACAATATTCCATATTCATGGATTGCAATATTTAATATAACCAAAATGACCATATTACCCCAAAGTTTTATAAAAGCCAAATTCTACCTCTATTAAAATAGGACTAAAAAATAAGATTATACCAAACTAAGAAGCTTCCTTACTGCGAAAGAAATTGTGGCATATATGTGTATGTATAAATATATATTATGTACTATCACTTGATCACTTGAATCCTGTTATTCATCGATTGGCTAGAGCGGGCTCCAGTAACATTTATATTGGACCCTATCAGGTGCCAATGTAGCCCAATGGCATCTGGTTGATTCAGGAATATGAAGAGGCTCAAACCATTCCTTCAGGGTATTGACAAGGAAGTCTGACCATCTTGTAGGTGGGCGGCCACGTGATCTTTTGAATCCCATCGGATTCTGTCGGTAATGGCTCTAGTCCAGCGGTTGTCTCCAAATCGCATTACATGTCCAGCCCATCTGATTTTTGATGCCTTGGCAAACGAGACAGCGTCCCTGATTCTGGAATAGCGGCGGGGGTCAGAACTCCGGATTCCTTCTCTGACTTGAGTGAGGCGTGATATTCCAAGCATAGCTCTTTTGATTCCTCTCTGGGAGACCCGAATAACATTCTCATCCCCTGCTTTCATAGGGCCCAGTTCTCTGAGGCGTATGTTAATGCAGGGAGAACGGTGGAGTCAAAGAGATGTGCCCGGAGCTGGAGGTTCTTTGTCCTTTTAGCTATTTCTTCGATGCCTTTGAAGGCATTCCATGCCACTCTCTTCCTCCTGCACAGCTCAGGTTTTAGGTCGTTCATCATGTTGACTTCTCGACCTAGGTACACATAACTGCTCCATTCAGAGATGTTTGTTCCATTGAGAGTGAATGGGGTCTCTGGAACTAGCTCATTTTTCATAAACATAGTTTTCTTCAGATTCAGCTGTAGACCTATCTTTCCACATTCTCAGTCGAAGTCAGCCAGCATTTGTGCCGCTTGGCTAATATTTGGTGTTATTAGAACGATGTCAACAGCAAAGTGGAGGTGGTATAGTTGCTGACCATCTATCTTCACTCCCATTCCTTCCCATTCTAATTGTCACATGATGTTCTCGAGGGTGGCGCTGAAGAATTTTGGTGAAATGGTATCACCCTGTCGAACCCCTCTTTTGACATCAATGATCACTTCTTTGTAGAATGGTGAGATCCTGGTGGTGAATCCGTAATACAGCTCACGAAGGATCTTGATGTATTGGGTTTGAACACCCTGTTTGGCTAGGGGCTTCGATGACCACTTCAGTCTCCACAGAATCAAAGGCTTTCTTTAAATGAATGAACATGAGCCAAAGCAGCATCTTGTACTCCCTACAAACCTCAATGAGCTTGGTTTCTGTGTGGATATGGTCGATTTTGCTGAATCCTTTCCAGAAAGCCAGCTTGCTCACATGGTTGCCGTTCATCTAGTGTTCTGCCAATCCTGTTCAGGATGACTCGTATAAACAACTTGTAGATGACAGACAACAGGCAGATGGGGCGATAGTTGCCGATGTTGTGAATGTCTCCCCTTCTTGAACAGTAGAACTGTCCTGCTGGTTTTCCATTGGGAGGGTACCTTGCATTCGGACAGGTAGCATGTGAAGAGCCGAGCTAGTGTATTGATGAGTACCAATGGCAGATTCTTCCTGTGTTCGGGTCTGACTTTGTCTGGGCCTGGTGCTGTTCCCTTCTTTACCGACGAGATGGCATGTCGGATTTCAGAAGAGAGAAGCGGGGGGGGGGCAGAACTCCGGATTTCCTCTGACTTGAGTGAGGCGTGAACGTTGGGAATCCATCCTGTGGAATTTGGTATGTGGGCAGGTGGATGTGGCTATCAAAGAGATTTGAGTAGAAGTCATGGATAATCTTCTCCATTGCCTTTCTGGAAGATGTGATAGATCCATCAGGGCGTCGGAGGGCAGTCATCTTGGTCTTATAGTTGGCGAAGGACAGGCGGGTGGTGTGGATGCTTTTCCCGGCTTCTGCTGCATCTTCTAGTATTTCTGCTCTTCTGTCTTTGAGGTCTTCTTTTATCACTTCTCTGGACCGTTTAGCAAGCTTGGACGTTAGCATTTGCTCTCCTGAGGCTCGTGCCTTGCCACATTGGCGAATGAGCTCGAGAGTTTCTGAAGACAGGCATCCTTTTGTGTCTTTCTTTCTCTCCGGCATTCTTTGCACAATCATGGAGGTGCTGAACCAGTCGGTTGTATTCTTCATCGATGTCATCAATGGTGGTATCTTCCCATGTTGCTGCAATGTGTGCCAAAGAGTTCCCAGTTGGTGGTTGTTCTGGGATTTCTCTTCTTAAACTTTGCTGGCTTTTCTCCCTTTTGCAGGAAGTAGAATTTTTGCACGATGGAGACGGTGGTCCGATCCTGTTTGGAATTTGGGGATGACAGCAACATCGGTCAGACAAAACCGTCGATTGAAGATGATATGGTCAATTTCATTGTGGAACTGTCCACCAGGAGATTCCCATGTCCAACGTTTTGCTTCAGCCTGTGAGTTCCCATGAATGGTCTTGGTGGACATGATGAACTCAGATTGTCTCTCACCCTGTTCGTTCCATTCTAGGCCATGGGTCCCAATGTGGAGTTCTTCAGCCAATCTTCTTGGTCTTATCTTGGCATTAAAATCACCGACTATGATCTTGTAGAAGGTGTGATCTTATTTATAGAACTCCTCCAGTTCTATGTAGAATTTCTCAATGTCCTCTCCTTTGTATGTGGATGTTGGTGTGTAGACAATGAAGATAGAAATTGTTGAGAGTGGACCACATCTCTTCAAGTGTAATAGTCCTATCTGGTTTGTTAGGCATTCAAATGAATCAATGTTGACGGCCACGTTCATGTTGATAAGGACACCAATGCCAACAACGCCTCTTTCGTTGCATGTTCTAAGGAACAATTCTTCTCCAGTGTCAAATACAGCATGATGCGACGGACGCCTCCTCGTCTCAGTCAGACCAATGATGTCGCACTTGATCTTTTGTGCTTGAACCATCAGATCCTCCATATATGCTTCCGATGCCAGCATACGTGCATTGAAAGTACAGACAGTCATTTTAGTCCTTCTTCATTTTGGCAGCCTAGGATGGCCATGAAATTTTATCAGACACTGCTTGTTTGCCTTTCTTACTGCTGCCGTATTAAGGGCTCTTTCGGGGTCAGGAAAATAAACATTTTTTTACTGGTTTTGGCATAAGAACATGCATCGGACAGCTTGCCAGGCTCTGCCGTGCGGGTGCTATACCCTCATTACTTTGTGGGGGCTCTCTCAGAGGGTTGGGTAGAATATTCATGGTAATTTGGAGGTAAATTGAGTGGCCGCTTAGCAGCTGCATGCAACGAGGAAAGCTGGTTTCTGCTCTGCCGGGTGTATCTGTGTCTCTGGGTCAAGCATTCCTGGGCTTGAAATACTCTCCTCTGAAGGGCGGGTCTCTGCAGGGTGGGTCCTTGTAGGCTGGGTTTCTGACAAGCCGGGCTGGAGACTGGCTTAATCTGTTGGGTGGAGATCTTACGAGCTGCGGAGTGTGGATGGTGAAGATCGCTGCCAGCAAGGTGTGGGGGGTTTCTCTGGGCTCTTCCGAGGCTCCATCGGGATAGTGGACTCAGGTTGGAAGTTGCTCTCGTGGTCCATGGAATGCAGGGGGTTCAACGGGAAAGCTGGTTTCTGCTCTGCCGGGTATATAAAAAAATTTAAAAACTTCTGATCATCTTTAAACTAGAAAGTTAATGTACTATATATAATATGTAATATATTCCTTATGAATCAGAGAAAATATTTGCAGGCTGTATGTTTTACAAATGACTAATATCCAAGACATATAGAACGCCTCAAATAAAACTCAACAACAACACAAGACAACCCTGTGAAAAAAATAGAGAGAGTGTTAAAGACATTTCCTCGAACATATGGATAACCTGCAGACAAATGGGAAAATGTTCATCACCTGTTATGAGGAAAATGCAAAGAAAAATGATAATGAGATATTACTTCATAACAATGATATGCTTACTTCAAAAAATGCAGAAACAGACAGTACAGTGGGTAGGGTAATTGTCTTGCCTATGGCTGACCCAAGTTTGATCCCTGGAATCCCACATGCTCTCTAGAGCACTGCCAGAGTGATTCTTGAGTGCAATGCCAGGAAAATACCCTTAGCATTGCTGGGTATCCTGCCCTGGAAAAATCTGAAATACCAAATATTAGTGGATATGTGGTGAAAAAGAATCCTCATTAGTCCTATGTTAGTGGAGATGTCGTTTGTTTCAGCCTCTTTAAAAAAATGTTGTGGAGAGGCTCTGGAGAGTGCAGTGGGTGGAGCATTTGCTTTTCATGCAGCCAACCTGGTTTTGATCCCCCAGCATCACATTTGGTCACTTGAACCCCCACTGAGTGCAGAGAGAGCTTTAAGTCCTATGTATAGCTAGATGTGACCCAAAATTTAAAATAATTTAAAATGAAAATGATGAGGAGACATAGAAAAAACAAAAAACATGGCCGTATGGCCCAGTAATTTCACTCCTTGACATCTACACCAAAGATGTAAAAACATTTATTTTAATAAAGATCTTTGCACTTCCATATTTGTTGCAATGCTAGTCACAATACACAGTATCTGGAAACAACCCATGTGCCCAACAACAGATAAAAAGATAAAGAAATTGTGGTATACAAACACAGTGGAAGAATACAACTAAGGCGTAAGTATTTGTCTTTTGCTACAAGTTGGATGAAAATAGAAGGTAGCATGCTAAGCAAAATAAACCATAGGGAGAATGACAAATGCCATATATTATCACTCTTGAGTAGTATAATAAGAAACAAAGTAAGGAATCACACAGTATCTAATGATAACAAATCCTGACTATGATTACAGAACTGAGGTTCCAAGTTTGGTGTGAAGTTTGGAGCAATAAAGGAGGAAATGGACTCGAAGTGTCATAGAGACCATACACCCACATTTCTCCATAAAAAAGGGAAAGAACATGAGATACAGGCGTGTTGGGTACTTAGATAAATGACTTGGAACAACATACTTTGTCTCCCTTAGTCACATTAATAAAGTTTGTTCTACAAGTCACAAAAGAGCTCCTCTGGTTTAAAAATATTATTAGTATTTCTTTCTAAACTCCATAAATTCAATTTCATTCTGAGTGCAAAAATCTAGATCTTATAAAATTTTAGAGCATCTGTGCTGTCTTGAAGATAATGATTAAGAGAATGCAAATATAGAGTGCCCTTGACTTAGCAATTCCAACCCTATATGACTTCAACAGCAAGAGTAAGCTAGTTATCTGCCACACTTCTGTGTGTATTACTCTAAAAAAAACAAAAAAGTAGGCTTCATCACTTTTAATTAATCTCCTTGTGCAGGTTCTATTAAGCTCACAGTTGTTGTTTTAATGGAAAATATGGAAAATAAAGAGTAGTCTGTTGTGTGTTAATATAATTTACTTTGAAACCAAAGGATATTTTACCCCACAGCTCTACTCAAGTGAAATGAAAACTTTTATTCACAGAAAAACTGTACATATATTTTTAAAATCATTCAAACCCAGAAATTAACCAAATGTTCTTTAACTGGTGATAAGTACACTGGTGCATTCACATGATGGCTCAGTAACCAATAATTAAGACAACATCAGCAAGAAGCTATTGTATGGGGCTGGCGAGATAGTACAGTAGGTAAGGCACCTGTCTTGTATGTACTTGACCTAGAATCAATCCCTGGAATCCCATAGGTTTCCCCAAGCACTGACAGGAATGATCCCTGAGCACAAATCCAGAAGAAACTTATGAGCATGGCTGGCTATATCCCCCAAATAAAAACAGCAGGAACAAAATAACAATAACAAACCATGCGATAACATGGATAAATCTCAAGTCTGTTATAAATTAAATTATCCATAATAAAAATTGTCTCTTGTCACTTGTGTTCCCATTGTTCATCATTTTGCTCAAGCTGGTGCCAGTAACATCTCCTTTCGTAGGGAATGAGGTCCATTATTGTTACTGTTTTGGGCATATCGAATACACCACAGTAACTTGCCAGGCTTGCTGTGGCTCTGGGTTCATCCCAGGGGGCCCAATCTTTTCTATGTCAAACCATCAACCATCCAGGGCCCACATGGCAGAGCCCTGGGGGTGTAGACCAGCCTGTCTCCTGACTGCCACCTGCCAACACAGCCGGGCACAACAGCCACACCTGCAAAACCTTGAGGGGCAGGTAATAAAACTTACAAACTATATAAATATACTTACATAATATTTTGGAAACAGCAAAACAACCATACAGTAAATCAGTGGTTCACAAGGGTTGGAATTGGTGTAGAGACTTATTCCAAGGAACAGTCAAAAAGAACACTGGGTGCCATAGAATCTTAGAATCTTACCTGATTCTTCCTTGGAACATGCGATGAAAGAGGCGTCGGTGGCTTTGGTGTCCTTGTCAACACGAACATGGCCGTCAACATTGATTCATTTGAATGCCTAACAAAACCAGATAGGACCATTACACTTGAAGAGATGTGGTCCACTGCCAGCAATTTCTATCTTCATTGTCTATGCACCAACATCCACATACAAAGGAGATGAAATTGAGAAATTCTACATGGAACTGGAGGAGTTCTATAAAAAAGATCACACCTTCTACAAGATCATAGTCAGTGATTTTAATGCCAAGATAGGACCCAGAAGATCGGCTGAAGAACTCCACATCGGGACCCATGGCCTAGAATGGAACGAACAGGATTAGAGACTATCTGAGTTCATCATGTCCACCAAGACCATTCATGGGAACTCACAGTTCCAGAAGGCTGAAGCGAAACGTTGGACATGGGAATCTCCTGGCAGACAGTTCCACAATGAAATTGACCACATCATCTTCAATCGATGGTTTTGTCTGACCGATGTTGCTGTCGTCCCCAAATTCCAAACAGGTTTGGACCACCGTCTCCCTTCGTGCAAAATTCTACTTCCCGCAAGGGGGAGAAAAGGCTGCAAAGTTTAAGAAGAGAACTCCCAGAATGACCACCAACTGGGAACTCTTTGGCACCATTGCAGCAACATGGGAAGATACCATCATTGATGACATCGATGAAGAATACAACTGACTGGTTCAGCACCTCCATGATTGTGCAAAGAATGCCAAGAGAGAGAAAGACACAAAAGGACGCTTGTCTTCAGAAACTCTTGAGCTCATTCGCCAATGTGGCAAAACGCGAGCCTCAGGAGAGCCTCAAATGCTAATGTCCAAGCTTGCTAAACGGTGCAGGGAAGTGATAAAAAGAAGACCTCAAAGCAGAAGAACAGAAATACTGGAAGATGCAGCAGAAGCCGGGAAAAGCTTCGCGACCGCCCACCTGTCCTTCGCCAACTATAAGACCAAGATGACTGCCCTCCGATGCCCTGATGGATCTATCACATCTTCCAGAAAAGCAATGGAGAAGATTATCCAGGAGTTCTACTCAAATCTCTTTGATAGCCACATCCGCCTGCCCACATACCAAATTCCACAGGATGGATATGTCATTCCCAACGTTCTCCCTTCTGAAATCCGACATGCCATCTCTTTGGTAAAGAAGGGAACAGCACCAGGCCTAGACAAAGTCAGACCCAAACACCTGAAGAATCTGCCGTCGGTACTCATCAATACACTAGCTCGGCTCCTTACACGCTACCAGTCCGAATACAAGGTGCCCTCCCAATGGAAAACCAGCAGGACAGTTCTAGTGTTCAAGAAGGGACACATTCACGACATCGGCAACTATCGCCCCATCTGCCTGTTGTCTGTCATCTACAAGCTGTTTACACGAGTCATCCTGAACAGGATTGGCAGAATACTAGATGAAGGCCAACCATGCGAGCAAGCTGGCTTCCGGAAAGGATTCAGCACAATCGACCATCTCCACACAGTAACCAAGCTCATTGAGGTTTGTAGGGAGTACAAGATAGCCGCTCTGGCTCACGTTCATTGATTTACAGAAAGCCTTTGATTCTGTGGAGACTGAAGTAGTCATCAAAGCCCTAGCCAAACAGGGTGTTCAAACCCAATACATCAAGATCCTTCGTGAGCTGTATTACGGATTCACCACCAGGATCTCATCATTCTACAAAGAAGTGATCGTTGATGTCAAAAGAGGGGTTCGACAGGGTGATACCATTTCACCAAAACTCTTCAGCGCCACCCTCGAGAACATCATGAGACAATTAGAATGGGAAGGAATGGGAGTGAAGATAGATGGTCGGCAACTACACCACCTCCGCTTCGCTGAAGACATAGTTCTAATAACACCAAACATTAGCCAAGCGTCACAAATGCTGGCTGACTTTGACCGAGAATGTGGAAAGATAGGTCTACAGCTGAATCTGAAGAAAACTATGTTTATGAAAAATGAACTAGTTCCTGAGGCCCCATTCACTCTCAATGGAACAAACATCTCTGAATTGAGCAGTTATGTGTACCTAGGTCGATAAATCAATATGATGAATGACCTAAAACCTGAGCTGTGCAGAAGGAAGAGAGCAGCATGGAATGCCTTCAAAGGCATTGAAGAGATAGCTAAAAGTACAAAGAATATCCGACTCCGGGCACATCTCTTTGACTTCACTGTTCTCCCTGCATTGATATACACCTCAGAGACCTGGGCCCTACGAAAGCAGGATGAGAATGCTATTTGGGTCTCCCAGAGAGGACTCAAAAGAGCTCTGCTTGGAATATCACACCTCACTCAAGTGAGAAAAGGAATCCGGAGTTCTGACCTCTGTCGCTATTCCAGAATCAGGGACGCTGTCTCGTTTGCCAAGGCATCGAAAATCAGATGGGCTGGACATGTAATGCGATTTGGAGACAACCGCTGGACTAGAGCCGTTACCGACTGGATCCCACTGGATGTCAAAAGATCACATGGCCGCCCACCTACAAGATGGTCAGACTTCCTTGTCAAGACCCTGAAGGAATGGTTTGAGGCTCTTCATATTCCTGAATCAACCAGATGCCATTGGGCTACATTGGCATGTGATAGAGTCCAATGGAAATGTTACTGGTGCCTGCTCGAGCAAATCGATGAATAACGGATTCAAGTGATCAAGTGATTGGTGCTTCACTCACAATTCATTTATCAAAACTCTTAGAACAGTTCACCAAAGAAGTAAATTTTGCTGTACTACATATTTTTTGTGTATTTTTTCATTTTTCATTCTCTCCCTGTTCTCAACTGATCATGAAGTACCCGGGAAGGAAGGTGGATTCTAGCCCTGGCCTGCCATCCCAATAGAGCCTCGCAAGAAGCCAGAGGAACCCCCACACCATGAGGGCAGTCATTTTCAACATTCAGACTCCACAACTCATCAGAGTTTCACCCAAGAGAAAAGCCAATTTAAAGCCCTGCTCATCAGAGTCCCAGCCTACAGTGAAGGCTTTTTCAAGCCCAGGTATGCCTGATCCAGAGACTCAGATACATGTGGCAGAATTGCTAATGACTCTCCCTGTGCTCAGATGATCATGAGGTACCTGGGAGAGAAGGTGGTTTCCAGCCCTGGCCTGCCACCCCAAAGAACCTCACAAGGAGCCAAAGGAACCTCCACACCATGAGAGCAATCATTTTCAACATCCAGACTGCACAGCTTCTCAGAGCTCTACCCAAAAAGAAAAGCCTATCTCTCTCTGTTGCTGTTCATTAGTCAATGCATGAGATGAGAGCCTACTACTTAGAGTATACCATTCGCACAACAGAGCCTGGCAAGCTACCTGTGTCATATTTGATATGCCAAAAACTTGTAACAATTATAGACTTCATTCCCATGACATGAAGGAATGGTTTGAGGCTCTTCCTGTTCCTGGAGCAAGCAGATGCGCTTTGGCTACACTAGCACGTGACTAGACATATGGAGAGCAACAGACTCTCCTGTCCCACGTGACAGGAGATGTTACTGGTGCCCGCTCGAGCAAATCAATGAACAACAGAAATACAAGTGATACAAGTGATTCATTTGAGGGGCCACCTTCTGTAGTGCCAGGGGATACTTCTGGCTCTGAGCTCAGGAGTGAGCCCTGGCAGTGCTCAGGAGAACGTGTGATGCTAGGGACAGAACTTGGGATGTCTACATGCAAAGCCAGTGCCTAATCCCTGTACGATCTCTTTGGCCTTATAAACCCATTTTTTAATTGTTTTCATAAACCATTTTTGAAAGAGCCATTAGCAGTGGTTTTCATAGTCAGTTTGCAGATTGGTGTGGGTCTGAAGATGCAAGATGGTTGAAATCCACTGGTTTACTACAGCTATTAACTGTTGTTGACATCAGCGTGGACACATGCTTCATGGATAGGAAGCTAAAAGCACCACCCTAGAGAAACACCATCGTCCTTCACCACTTACAACCTTCCCCAGTGATATTTCAGCTGCAAACTCCAAAGGATGAGCTTGGTATAGGCTGTGGCAGCCAATTCTCTGAGATGTATTAGAGACCTTTCACCCTGGCTAAACAAATACATTTGATATGTTTATAAATGCATACATGCATAAATCAGATAGATGCACGGATACATTTATTAAACAAGCACAGTTGAAGGAATCTGTGATTGAAGAACTTCTTTGGGAAGAGGAAAATGAATATGAATCAGGAGGTCACCAGTACATGATGAAATATGGGTGAGAGCAACAGACTCACTGCTTGATATCATTTCTCACAGAAATAACAGAATGATTACAGCTGAAGGGGGAACATCCAAATTCTAAACCGGAAAAAGAAAGTGATTTGCAAATGTAAATGCAAATAGAATTTTATTCCCCAATCCACCTTCAAATGCTTATGTCAGGTAGAGCAGATGGCAAATAAGCAAGTCATCTGTGCTGAAACACTGACCCCTAGTGTCTGTGAATCATAATATCATGTGGTTCTACACTTCCCCCTCCCGCCGGCCTTTTTGCTCTGTAGAAATGATAATGAAAGAACCTATACAAACACACATCAAATAGAATTCAGTCTTGGAAATTGCACTTGCCTCTGTAAATGTAATCCAGCCCTGACCCCATTCACCTCAACCAACCTGCCATCCACTTTCTAGGTATTAGTCACTTGCTTTATTTCTTCCAGGAAAACTCCAATCATCTAAAGCAAATTAATCCAATGTAACCTCATGCACCCCCACAAAAATAGATGAGGACCTCAAGAAAAAGTTTCAACAGAGTTTCATTTCTCATTGATCTGATTGATTATTTTCTCTGCTTGCTATCTGATTAATCTGAATTCTCTCATGGCACACGTACTTGCTTTCATGGTTGATGGAATACATGTATTTTCCCTCATACTACTTGATTGGTGTTTGCTTGGCCTTGGAGAAGAAATAAGATTAATACTCAGAAAACATGATATTAGTTTCTCAGAAGCAATCATTTTGGAAGATTTTTTTCAAATGCTGCAATTTCCCATCCATTTATTAACATGCATAAATTGCTGTTTATATACGAGGCTGCTGAGAATAATCCCCTTACTGCTCCCCCATCCCAGTACCTGCTTTCTTTCCTGTATGCAAGGCTCACGGCAGAAATGGGTTTTACATCTCTTCTTTGGTGCTTTTGGACCTACACTGCCCCGACACTATCTCTTGACTGGTTTCCCTTCCAGCTAAACCGAGGCTCTGAATTACAATTACTCTCACAAAGGCAGGACCATGGTTTCTGACAAAACTTCAGAGAAAGGAATTCCAAGTAAGTGTTTCAGTGCAGAGCCTTCAGCCATCAATTCTTTCAGCATGAATGTCCTGAGAAATGGTTTCCTCTCAATGCTAAAACGGTGTTTGATCAAATCTAAATCATCATCATTTGAATATCACACCATTATTTTTCTGGACTCCTAAGAAAAAGAATCAAAATTAAACTGGGCTGCAATATCTAAAAAGGATAGTACTGGGACTTTGAAATGTATTTAAATATAGTCTTGGGTGCTCCGTGGGTTCCTTTGCTTTCAATTGCAGTGTTTACCAAGCATTGGTCAAACTCTGATGTTTTTCTCAGTTGAAATTGGGCTACATTCACTTACAAGGCCTCTTGTTGCATGAGGCTGTTGCCTTAAACAGAAAGATGAAAAGAATGAGTGCTGGTATGTGGGGGGGGGGGTGGGAGCAGGGCCACAGATTCACTGAATCAGAATCACTGGAGGAAACACTCCAAGACCACTGTAGGTTAAAAAAAACCTTACATAAAACAACAGCAAGAAGAATAAATTGTCTTCACTTTTTAAGTTTTCCACTGACAATCAGATCATTTATTTTGGTGCAGCATTGTGAGATTATCTCGAAGCTACAACCTGCAGGTGAGTATTAAGAGTTTTTTGGCTTGGTTTCTTTGAGGGGAGAAGGGCATTTGGTCATATGATCCTTAGATGAATTTTTGAAATATATGTAAACCTTATTTTTTAAGGTAAGATGAACATTTTCACCATTATTTAAATAATTGCAAACTGTGTGTGGGTGCATTGTAAATGTTGCTGTTTAAAAAATAAAACTGTTATTTCATACTTCTTTTTTAAAAATATGAAATTGTGCTCATTCTCCTAGTGACAAAAGTATTTGCCACAATACCGACTGTAAGCCCCACTCTTCACACAATAATGTTTTGTTTCAATTCTCGATTGCAGCATCATCATTCAAAAAACATTCTAGACAGTGATGGGATAAACTCAGGCACCATCAAAATCAAGCCGAATCCAAAGCAATGACTCCAACAAACCTGACCAGACTCTGTCCTCTGGAGTGTTCACAGGGCTTTAACAGTAGTTGCAGAAATGTGTACCTGGGCCTTGGGCATCATACCTGGGTGAACACAGTGGCATGGGTACATCTCAGAGGCTCTAAAGGAGATGCTGATCTTTGCCACCTGGAGAGAAAAAAAACACAATCTAATCTTGTTTTGGGGGCTGGCACCCATGTGGTGCATACCAGTTACCTCAAACACAGCCTGGGTTCAAAGTGGGTAAGACTCTAGCCTTGCAGGCAGCCAACCTGAGTCCTATCTCTGGCACTGCAGTACGATTGCCCGCACATCACCAGGAGTTACTCCTGAGTGTAGAGACAGGAGTAAGCCCAGAGTGCTGCAGGCATGTGCCCCTACTCCACCCCCACCCCCACAAAAATAAAATGAAATAGGGGGCCGGAGCAATAGCTCAGCGGGTAGGGTGTTTGCCTTGCACGTGGCCAGCCCATGCCGGCCAGGGTTCGATCCCCGGCATCCCATATGGTCCCCTGAGCACCGCCAGGAGTAATTCCTGAGTGCAGAGCCAGGAGAAACCCCTGAGCATTGCCGGTGTGACCCAAAAAGCAATCAATCAATCAATCAATCAATAAATAAATAAATAAATAAAATTAAAAAATTAAATGAAATAAAGGTGGTGGGTGGTGGGTTCTAGGCACAAAGCGCTTCACTAGAAGGTAACTCTCCGTGTGAGGCTGTTGGTCTCAGTCTCACCTGGATGCTTGTTTAAAATGTGCGTTTGAAAGATGGTGGCACAAAGGAAATAAAAATGATCCCTTTGGTCCCAGGGACTCTTCTGAAACCGAGAAGGCTTCTCAGACACTGAAAAACTCCCAGGTACAGAACAGGCACAGGGGTGGAAAATCCTGGTTTTATTTTCCTACCAAAATAGTTGACTTGATTCCTGGTAACATTTGCATGGTCCAGTACACCACAAAGTCCAGCAGAGAAACACCAAATAAGCCGCTTCTTGGCCTTATTTGTGCCAAAGAATCAGTATAGGGTGAGTTTGATGGAATAATAACAACAAAAAAACACTGCACAAGACTTGAAAAGCATTTCAGTGGTTCCTCAGACAACCAAACACTTCCTACAATGGCCCTTATGTGTCCTGGGATCTCCACACCTGAAGCCTGCTCAGGAACTAACCTTGAAACATGGACAAGCCAAGCTCAAGTGTGAACTATGTCCCTCTGACCTCTCATGAAACTGCCTTTCCAGAAAATATTTCTGGCCAGTCTTCAGTTCTCCAGAACATCCCACCTCTCACTGTCCTCTCATGCTACCAAGACCAGACTGCACATCTGTGGAAATGGATTCAGCAATTCCTGCGACCTTTGAACACAGCCTGGAGTGTCTGAAAGCATAATGCCGTGAGAGCTTGAGTTTGGGAGCTTTGAAACTGGTTACGGGTACCTTCAGAGAAGATTCTTTTTCTATTTCAATAGCTAGAGGCAAAAGATGGGAATATTATTGCAAGCATTTCTCATCCCAGTTTCAGTTCCAAAGAATTCTCATTTTTCCCTTTCTGACAGCTGATGCCTGGAACAAAATACGCAAAAACGTGTGGGGAGGGGATCTTCCTGTGACAAGTCACTGCACTGATTGCTGAGGTTGATCCAGCAAATCTGGCTTATTGGCTTATTGGCTGCCCTCTTCCTCCCTTACCATTTTGTGGGATCTCTCCTGAAGCTGAACACTGGACCAAAGGAGAGGATCTTTTGACATAGAGACAGACTCTGCTGACCTCCAGACAAGCTCTCAAAGAGAGCAAAAGAGTCACCTCATCTAAGGAAGGCACAGTGGTTCCATTGGCTTGCTGACACCAAGCAGATTCCAAATTCATTTTCTCTCTTCATTGAGACAAATGTTACTCCTAATTCAACCTTCCTACTGATTTCCAGACAGCATCACCATACTACCTTATGAAATAGTCGATTTTTTAGCACTGAAAAGATAGCGTAGTGGTTAAGGTGCTTGCCTCTCATGTGGCCAACCCAGGTTCTAGCTGTGGCACCACATATAGTCTGCTGAGTCCTTCTAGGAGTGATCCTTGAGCAGAGAGCCAGAAGTGATCCCTGAGCACTACCTGCCGTGACCCAAGACTCCCCAGTCCCCTCCCAAGAAAACTCAATAGTTGTTTGTTTTTAATGGAATCAACAACAGAAACAATGAAATGGAATAGAAATAGTGAGAAAACACTGAGAAAAAGGAGACCTGGAACAAGATTTGTAGGATAACATTTTAATGCTAAGATTTTAATAAAATGTGTAGAAGGTATGTTTCTCTAATGCCACAGGACAAATAAGAAAGCAGTTTCTCTTTACTTATGACTGAAACTAAATTGCGAGTGATTCTCATGGAGAACAAAGATTGTTTAATGCTGTGCACAAATTAAATTCCATTCATAATTTTGTAGACATTTCACTTGTATCACTTGTCTTCCTGTTCACTGATTTGCTCAAGCGGGTGCCAGTAACATCTCCATTCGTCTCTGTTGCATAGTGTATCCCAAGGGCATCTGCTTACTTCAGGAACACAAAGAGCCTCAAACCATCCATTCAGGTCATGGGAATGAGGTCTATTATTGTTACTGTTTTTGGCATATTGAATACAACACAGGTAGCTTGTCAGGCTCTGCTGTGCAGGTGGGATACTCTCGGTAATAGGTAGGTTCTCAGTTCTTGCATTTACTGATGTACTGCATGGCCGCAAAGCATGTAGTCATTTAGACATGGAATCATGTAGACATTTAGGATTAATTATCGCTTTAGTAATCCTAGGATCAGAATTTCTCAGCTGCACTCTTTCTATTCATATTTTATTCATTTCAAAAGTGCTAAAAGTATACTTTTTGATTTCCTGTGAATATTGGAGATAATTTAAACTACCTTTAAACTAAGGTAGTAAGGAAGTTTCACCCCAAGTAGGCAAGGTCTGCAAGCCCCTTTATCAGCAGGAAGCAAATACAGAAGACAGAACTTGGACCAGTTTTCCCTTAAAGATTTAAGGGGTGAAATCTCTAGAGGGGATTGGTATAGGCAGGCAGACAGGGGGTCCTCACATGGCAATGAATTCTTGCCCTAAATCTGTCCAAAGTCACCTTTAGGAACCAGGAATCAAGACTTGATGAAACCCATTAACCAACAACAAACCCTGAGGGAGTTGGATCAACCTTTCTCTGCCTAGTCCTTAATCCAGCTACATTCCAGGACAGAAGATCCAGCAGGGACAGAGGTCAAGAAAAGGAGATTTTCAAAGAAGACCACTCCCAAAATTTACTCCCCTTGGCAACGGCCCTAGCAACCTAGGGGGATTCCCCATATGGGAGTATCTTAGGGAGAAAGCTATAAAAGCCGTCCTGACCAAAGGACAGCATGCACATCCATGGATACCCATGCTGTCTGAGCCCACATCGTTGAGCACATGTGGTACCCAAGCACATGTGTTGCCCGCGATCACCCCTCTTGAGATATGTACTCTCTCTCTCTCTCTCTCTCTCTCTCTCTCTTCTCTTATTTTCTCTCCTTCCCTTTCCTAAAACCTCCTTAATAAAACTTGTTTTACTTCACTGCTCGTCGACTCCTGAAAATTCTTTTTCTGCAAGGAAGACAAGAGCCCTGAGGAAACCCTGGGTAAGGCCTAGGAATAACTTTCCTTTTATCAGTCCTAAGCCTGCTCGGCGGGTCTCAGGCGGCAGAGGCAGCTGGGGAGAAAGCAACCATCTCTCTCCCCTTCCGGCCTCACATAAGCCACCCGTGGGGTCCACCTGTGATGCAGCCCCACCAGGTGGCCGTCAAGCCACATCTGAAGCCAGCTTGATCTCTAGGCACAGGAGTTGATCCCCACCACCCAAGATTTCTCGGGGAGCCACAGACTCAGGCTGGAGTGAGGAATTGTTCTTTGCAGGAAAGGAAAGTCAGCCCTAGGCCTTACCCAGGGTTTCCCGGTCTCAGGGTTCTTGTCTTCCTTGCAGAAAGGGAATTTTCAGGAGCCGATGAGCAGTGAAGTTTTAAAGATTTTATTAAGGAGGTTTTAGGATGGGGAAGGAGTAGGGAGGGAGGGAGGGAGGGAGGGAGGGAGGGAGAGAGAGAGAGAGAGAGAGAGAGAGAGAGAGAGAGAGAGAGAGAGAGAGAGAGAGAGGGTAAGCGGGCTCAAGGGAGAATGCGGGCTACTCCAGAGGCGAAGAGTCCCAACTGATTTCCAAGGGTTTTTTGTTTTTTTGGGGTTTTTTTGGTAACACCCAGCAATGCTCAGGGGTTACTCCTGGGTCTGCACTCAGGAATCACTCCTGGTGGTGCTTGGGGGACCATATGGGATGCTGGGGATCGAACCCGGTCCGGGTCGGCCTTATGCAAGGCAAAGCGCCCCACGTGCTGTGCTATCACTCTGGCCCCACCAAGGGGGTTTTAATCCCCTTGGGTCTGAATGCTCTGGAATCTTCTGCTGGGCCATCAAAGGTTGATGGGGGGCTAAGTGCTGTACTGAAGGTGGATCCAGGTTCCTCAGGGTCTATTGTTGATTAACTGATTTTTTTTTTTTTTTTTGCTTTTTTGGGTCACACCCAGCAATGCTCAGGGGTTAGTCTTGGCTCTTCACTCAGGAATTACTCCTGGCAGTGCTCAGGGGACTAATTACACTTAGAGGTTATCATGTGCATTTTTTTGCCTGTATTTAATGCTCAGTTCTAGGTTGGCATTAGCCCTTTCAACATTTATTCGCATATGATCCCTCCTCTGTCTTTACTAACCTCCGACTCCCACACGTTTATGGTAATTTCCACTTTTGGTAAGACATCCTGATCCATGTTTCACCTGACATTGGATTTTGGTATCATAATATGTATATAAATGTATTTATTTATTTATTTATTTATTTATTTATTGCTTTTTTTTGGGTCACACCTGGCAATGCGGTTAGTCTTGAGTGTTCAGGGACCGGGAATCAAACCCAGGTCGGCAGCGTGCAAGGCAAAATGCCCTCCCGAGGTGCTATTGCTCAGGCCCCTGATTATTGGGTCTCCTCAGGTCTTCATTCCTGGTTCCAAAAGGTAACAGCCTAATGTCTACAGTTTATTGCCATGCAGGGCCCCCTCCTGTCTGCCTATCTACATTAAAGACAGGTCTTTTTGGGGGGCCGGAGTGGTAGTCCAGCAGGTAGGGCGTTTGCCTTGCATGCGCCCGGCCGGCCCATGCCGGCCCAGGTTCGATCCCTGGCATCCCATATGGTCCCCCAGCACTGCCAGGAATGGTTCCTGAGTGCATAGCCAGGAGTAACCCCCTGAGCATTGTTGGATATGACCCAAAAAGCAAAAAAAAAGACAAGTCTTTTTTTCTTTTAGAAAAGAGGTTTTTTATTATTATTATTATTATTATTATTATTATTATTATTATTAAATTCTCGAGTTTTGACATGACTACAAGAGTTTCCCACCTGCACGGCAGAGCCTGGCAGGCTACCCGTATCGTATTTGACATGCCAAATACCAGTAACAATTATAGAACTCATTCCCATGACTTGATGGAATGGTTTGAGGCTCTTTATGTTCCTGGAGCGGGCAGATGTCCTTGGGCTATCTCGCATGTGACAGGACATATGGAGATGTTACTAGTGCCTGCTTGAGTAAATCGATGATCTACGGGAAGTCAAGTGATCAAGTGATTGGAAATAAAGAACCAAGAAACTAGAGGCTGGGGCTAAAGCACAGTGGGAAAGGCATTTGCCTTGCACGCGGCTGACCCAGGTTTGATCCTTGGAATCCTGTATGTACCCTGAGGGACCATCAGGAGTAATTTCTGAGTGCAGAGCCAGGAGTAACACCTGAGCATCCCAGGGTGTGACCAAAAAGCAAAAAAGAAAAAGAATTGAAAGATTATTTACCTAATTTCTATTCTCACTCTACATAAAGTTCAGCATAGAGAGCTCTATCTATAATGAGAGTTCATTTCCAATTAGAATATCATAATTACATGTATAGAATAGAACTGGGTAGTTTGGAAGATGTGTAAGTTGTTTATAACAGCAAATGAATTATAATAATATAAGAAGACTTATGTTTCCAAAAAGGTAGAGATACACAGATAGAGCTTTCTTGGCAGTCAAAAATGGCCTTGATTGAATTCTTCTTTTTTGCTCATTTCTTCTAATCACCCTCTCCTTCTTCCCCCTCTTCCTCCTCCTCTTCCTCCATTTTTGGGTCAGGTTTGGGGATGTGGGGCTACTCTCAACTCTATGGTCAGCAGTTGCTTCCAAATGTGCTTAGAGCAAAGCAAGTGATCAAACTAAGGGAGCTGAGTACAAGACAAGAGTCTTAAATCCTGTCCTATGTCTCTGGCCTTTGATCATTTCTTTCTACTAGTACCTAAAAGCTTCCCAATTAAATAAACATACCAAGAATGTTACCAGATCCTGGAGACTACTAAGATCCAATAAGCAGATTCAATTGTTACTAACAAGCCACACTTACAGAGATTCATAGCCAGGAACAAGAGTTAACACATTAAAAATTAACAGAAAAAAATAACCCTGAACTAGACAATGCAGCTCAGACAGATGAGAACCCTGCCAAGGAAGGTGGGGAGAGTTGAAGGCGTAATTGTCAGCTGTGCTTAACAATACACTCCTTCTACAAGAGGATTCCAGCTGATATGCAATTGTTTGCCAGAGGCACCTAGAGATTAAAGGTGGGCACCTGCAGAAAATGTCCCAGCTCCTGGGAAAACAACACAAACCAGATAATGTTTTGTTCCTGTTTAATTGTGACCATTGTGTGTTGCCAAACCTAACCTCAAGGCAAATGGCAGACACCTAAGTTTGGCTAATATTCCCTACCTTTCCTTTTCACTGATGGCTTAGAATTTCTAGCCTCATGATCTGTGCATAATTCACTGTCAAAAGGTCTTTCTGTGATGCTTTACCTGTCAGAAAAGAAAGGCCATCGATTTGGTGAAGATTTTGAGTAAGGGGGGCTTGAAGATCAGAGCATCTCACCAAGCATAGTTCAGGAAGTTTGTCACTTCTCACCTATCACCTTCCTACCTGGCTCCATCAAGAACCTGGAGGGATTCCCAGAGGGTCACCTGCTCGTTGCATCTGTGAGGCTATCAAAACTCACCATAAGGACCAAGAAGAGCAAAGGGTTAGAGCACATACTTTTCATGTAGGAGTCCCAGATTTGACCTCTGGCTCTGCGTGCTCCTCTGAGCAACCCCCTCTTATATGGAGCCAGGAATGGAGCCCAAGCACTGCCAGGTGTAGTCCTACCACACCTCCCTCAACACACACACACACACACACACACACACACTATCCATCTCCACATACAAAACTAGTATGAGTTTCCTCACAATTCAGGAGCGTAACAAGTGTTGCTGTGTTATTGGTCACATTACTCTATGCTTACAACTTCCAATTTTATGTTAAAATCCTTGTCACTAAACTCGGAAATTTGCCAGATAGTCTGGATCTTCAGAGGGTTTCCCATCATTGTGAGATCTGGTTTTATAGTTTCAGTTTTCTACTTTTCCATCCATTTCCCACCTATAAAATGCAAGTGTCCTGACAATACTTGGATTTTTAAGAACCAGCCTCCCCAAAGGGCTATACATGATAACCTCTAAGTGTATGTATTGCAAGCCACAATGTGAAAGAGAAGGAAAAGAGAGGAGAGAAAAGAGAGAGAAAGAGAGAGAAAAGAGGTAAAGAGCCTGCCATAGAGGCAGGCTGTGGGAGGTTATAGGGGACATTGGTGATGGGAAATGAGCACTGGTGAGGGATGGGTGCTGGAACACTGTATAACTGAAACCCAACATGAACATCTTTTTAATTGTCTATTTCACAGTGGTATAATAAAATATTAAAAAATAATACTAATAAAAAAGTCAGAAAAAAAAGAACCAGTGTCCCTTCTGGGAGACTTCAAACACTCATCAGGGCTGCCTTTTCTCTTCCGAAAGCTGCATTGAGGAATGAATTATGAACACTGTTCTGATGTTTTGGTTCCGTTTTATAAAAACAAGGCACCAACATGTTTGAATGATTTTCTTGAGACTGTGTTTTATGACTTTGTGATATAGTATCAAAAGCCGCTTGTTGCATGCATCTGGGATACACTATTGAAATCAAGTAGCATTATTAAAGCTATGATTTAACATTGGTATTTGGGAGTAGGGAGGCATTTTATAATCAGGGCCAGGGTCAAAGGGGTGGAGCACAGGCTTTGATAGTTGAGGTCCAAAGGCACCCTTGAACATGGCTTGAGTGTCACACCCCATACCAACCAGTAGACTCGACGTCTGAATCATCAGACACCCCACCGAGCTGAGTATCACCAGAATTGATGCCTGGGGAGCCAAACACTGCTGGGGAACCTCAACCCAAGACCCTTTCATAAGCATCATTAAATCCAGAAATTTACTAACTCATTTTTAAAGAACTAGGAAAGATGTTTTATTACATTTTTGTTCAAGTATTTATTCAAGTGAAGTACATGTTCTGCCATACCTTCTGACACTTGAGTGTGTCCCTGGGCAAGGGCAGGGCAGGGCAGAGCCATCCAAGCAGTTTCTAGGGATCAAGCATGCACAGAACCAAACCTACTATAGAAGCAGAGCAGCACACGGATGGAGACAGACAGGGAGATGCAGCCTTGCCAAGGTCCAAAGGTCTGGTCAGAAACGTCAGGAGCCAAGTCTCTAGAGTGCAAACAACCAGGCAAGGTCTCTGGAACAGTCTGTTCCACAGCACTTCCCGGTCCGCTGGGCTGGGCTTCGCTGCTCACAAAACAGCCTGTTTGTGGAGACGCACTGCAGAAGGAGCAACAGAGCGTCCCTGGGAAAGAGTAGCGAGACTCTCCAGCAAATCCTACCCAAGGCTCAAAGTTCAACACTTCTCATTATGTGATTACATATATTCAGCCTCTTAACTTTTCGATATGTACTGTGACCTCACCCGGTGGAATTTAAAGGTGTATTAATAGAATGAATTGAGATTGTGGAGGAAGAAGAGAACAGTGAAGTGCAAAATGGACAGAGGTGGCATAGAAAGTAAAAAAAAAAAACTGTCATTACGTCAAAACTCAGATGCAAAAGCAAGCAGAGATAACAATACAATACTTGAGACTGAACTTTAAAATCCATTTGAAATATGAGAATATAATAAAACTGCATCCTTATTTTGTTTTGGGTGCACTGGGGAATGTGTGTGTATATGTGTGTGTGTTCAGCTGAGCATTTGCAAGGCAATATTGCAACTTTAATTATTGGAGTCTAATAAATATCGGGTCACAACTTTCAGGGAAAAATACACAGGTATGGAGTTGGAAAATGAAAACAAATACTGTGTTTGCAAGGCCATATTGAGAATTTAATTATTGGAGTCCAATTAATGTTGGGTCGCAACTTTCAGGGAAAAATATACAGGCATGGAATTGTAAAACCAATACAGAGGTTATGGTGTTTGCCTTGCATGTGACTGGCCAAGGTTCAATCTCTGACACACACATCTCCCTTAGCATCAACAGCAGTGATCCCTTAGCACAGAACTGGTAGTAAGCTCTGAACACAGCAAGATTTGGTCCAAATGCAAAAACAAACAAATAAAAGGTTAATAAGAGAGAAAAATCCAGGCCTATATATCTTACATGTGCTCAGGCATTTGGGATGCTCTTTCTTTTCTTTTCTTCTTTGCTTTATTTAAGAGTGTGGTTTAATTCACAATTCACCTGCATGGTCGTTCAATGCTCCAACACCAGTCCCACCAACAGGTGACCTTCCCTCCACCATTGTCCTGATTTTCCCAACCACCCCTCAGTCTTTCCCCCTTAGAAGACAGACAATAATTTATTTTCTATTCTTTTTACTACTAAATGGCTAATGGAATTACTAAAATATTACTTCAGATAAAGAAAATTTGTGAAAATTTTTATATTCACCATGGGGTCATCAACTTTTTGTCTGAAGATTTATTGAGCTGTTTGCTGCTAGTTGAGACATCTATGTTATTATTATTTTATTTCTTTTTTAGTTTAGTTGGCTGCTATGTTACTTTCCAATCTAATTTGGTGTGCTCTGACTGGGGTGTCATTACTGTGGAATTTGGAGATGCTACATGGCCACATATGCCGCCACACAGACCAGAAACTTCAGGATCTCTAGAACCGAATCAATGAGTTGACATGGTGGTGACTGTAGGGTATGGCTGTGGCTGCCAGCGTTCCTGGAGATGTGAGTGAGGGTCAGGCTGCCCACCCCCACTCTGAGATACCTCAGATCTCTCAGCCTGAAAACTGATGTAACTGGAATTTTCACAGTTTGGTGTCTCTAGAAATGAGTCGTGATCAGTGGAGTTGGTCCACTGGCATGGCGGCAGCTGTGGGCGGTGGGTGTGACTGCCAGGGCTTTGGCAGGGTGGGCACTTAGTTAGCCTGCCCCCACCTCAGCATGCCCCAGAGTTTTTATCTGGGAGACCCAAATGACCCATGAATTTTAGCAGCTTGGCTTGCACGAGATGCTTTTTTCTGTATGTCCCTGTCTGATAATGTTGACAATAGCTTTCTATAACTAAAGACAGTGAACAGGTGAAAAAGAGGTCAAGTGAAGGGTCTTATGGAAGATTTCATCTCCAATTATTCCTAGATGTATCATGAGACAAAGATTTAATTTATTCAGGTAGCTGCTCTTGGGTCATAGAAGTTCAGCTCAGCAGCATCTTTCACTTAAAGAGGCAGATACTGAAGACTCTTGAACCTACACTGCATTGGGAGAGCCATTTGCAAGTGTGGTCCCTTCACCAAAGAGATTGTTTGATATGCCCAGGTGACTCGAAAATGTGGAGATGGAGGAACACAGACTTCTTGTCCCCAGCTACAGGCTTTATGACATCTTTCTCTCAGGGTGTCAGGAATAGAGGTGATACTGTCGTTACTTTTCTTTCCTCTAGTATACTAAGAAATTCCAGGAGTTAATGGGCATGTTAAAATAATAAATTTCCTGGTCTTCAGTCTTTATTACATAGATACAGCAAGCTGTAGTTGACTCTCATTATTAAGTGAACGACTTCCTTTTCTTCGCATCATGTAAAATGGAGGTAAAATCAAGATAGAGGGGCTTGATTACACCAGAGCTTAATGACAAATTAAAGTGTATCTGTGTGTATGTGTATATACACACATATATATGTGTGTAATTGTATATACGTGTGTAACTGTATAATGCATTCTATCTTCACATTAGAGCACACTCTAAGAAACTCCAGAGTAACATTTTACTTTAGTTTTTGCTCAGTTTCATTTCCAGATGTTCATGGTGTTATGGTTACATGCACACATTTAAACTAAAGCCAAATGTTTTCCAATTTTTTTTTTGCTGAACATGGTAAAGATCAAACACAAACTTAAAACTCCAGCAAGATAGCTCTAAATCTAGTGTCATGTGTGTAGTATATAATAAATGTTTACTGATATTTATGATCCACATTTTGCTTCTAAAACATACTTTCTGATGGTGCATATTTTTCTGGATAGGGTTTTGTATTACTTTTATGTAATGAGAGAATAGAATGTGAGTCTCAATTAAAATCAAATGCTCTTAGAAGTACATCTTGTCCTCTCTCTACAATCATTATTACCTAAGTAAATAAAAAATTGTGAATCAGAGTTAGTCATCTTGCAAAACATTCTTTGGACAAACAGCAGTACTAGTAAAGGTCATTCTATAAAATTTGATTTACATGACAAACTGCAGAATGCTTGGACAAGTGCCGTCCCCAGAATCTACCTCTAGAGGGCAGTGGCCTCTTTGTCTCAGATGGGATTGGCTTGGGTTTAGAGCTATTTGGAGAGAAACCTTAAATATTTGACATACTTATTAACAGTTTCAAAGCAAACTGGACACATAAACTTCTCTGGCCCAGTATGCATTTTGCTGTGTGGGGACGAAGATGGATACTGAAATGAATAGCGATGATTCTTTCCTTAGCTCTTCCTCCTCCCGAGCACTGAAGTTCTAATATTTCATATAAAATGAATTTAAAATGTCTATCATAATATTGACCTAACTGTTTAATTTAAAAGGCAGAATCAAAGAACAGAAGACAAACAAATGAGCTGTAAAATGTCTGAAAATGAGGCAAGAGATGGGCTCTGGCAGAGTTCCATGCCAGGAAAGGAAGTTTACTTTCTCGCGGAGTTTCCAGAAAGTCACGGACTAGCTTAGAGGAAAGGGGCAGAATCGGATTCCTATTTCATATGGGTTGTTCCAAAGGCTCTGAAGAGAACAAACAGGAGTGGAGCAAATCTAGAAACCAGACCAATTAGGAGACTTGTCCAGGCAGGAGAAGGAGGGTTTCGGAGAGGAAACCGGTAGAGAGTGCAGTGGAGAGGAAGGGTTTGAGTAATCCAGAGAATAATGTCATAATAAGGTAGTTGAAAGGAGTAAGGAGAGAAAAGTTAGAATTGATACTTTATAAGTGGTCAGGAGGAGAGGAAGTCAGGTTTCTCTCTCCAGCTGAGGAAGACTGAGTTTCTGAGAAATCAAATTCAAATTTCTGGAGCGAAAGCAAGTAAAGGTTCCTAGCAGGTGGTTAATTGGTGAGACTAAAGCTTGGGGAAATTTTGAGACTGAATTCAAGTGTTCCTATCACTTGAGTAGACGCTAAAATCCAAGAGTGGGCAAATTCTCCTCCAGAAAGAAGCAATAATGTGAGATCAATGAGCACAAAGTAAGCCTGGAACATAGACAGTTGTCATCCACTAAGAGGGCAGGGAAGAGAAAGAGCAAAGAGGCCAATGGGCCAGTCCTATGTTACTTGGGCGAGGGCAGGCTGCCAATGGAACACAGAGTCGACATTGCTAAATACCCCAAAAGGTAAACTCAGTCCCATATTGGATGCCACGTCCCTATGCATGAGTCTTGGGCTCTTCCTGTCACCTGAAAAGATAAATGAAAGAAAAAAAGAAAACCCAAACAAGCAAACAAAAGCCACGCAGAGAAGTTCAGATAGAGGGAAGAAGGCATTCACAGGGGAGATGGTGGAGTTTATAGTCCCATGGAAACGTGTCCATGTACGAGGAAAGGGTGGAGCTTCAGGGGGAAGGTGGCTGCACTGCCTGACTGTGCAGGTCTACCGGGGTGGCCCAAGGACAAAATAAAGGGTCCCACGTCTTCTGAAATGGGAGGATGATAATCAGTATATGGGCACAGCTGGGTTTGTAGGTGCGGAAAAGGCGAGGAATCGAGGGTGCAGTTGCCTCTAGCGCAACTTACTAAGATACCGCGTTCGATGCTGATCTGATGACTGCAGTCATGTCCAACAGCAACAGTCCTGCTTTGGGTGGCATTTTCAAGACTGAAAGCAAGCTTCTGAGCTATCAGGTAACCCACTCCCACACAGACTTTTTAAAAAGTGGTTATTTAATTAGGATTCCACAAATGTTCACTAATGTGCCCAGAATGTGGCTAGATGGAGACCTGAGAGAGGAGAGACAGAAGTAGTGTTGGATCTCAAAAAAGTGCAAGAAAAACTCCTGGGTGACTCCTAGAACAAAGAAATGTCACTGGGACCAAGTTGTGTAAGTGGCTAAAAGTGACACTCCTTGAAGCAGTGCCCCGGAGATGGCAGAATCATCAAAGGTGGTGAGAAGTGTGAGAAGAGTGCGGCTTTTTTGAGCACTTTGGAGCTGGGAATGCACGCGACTGCCTTCCTAAGTTTCTTAGGAGAGGAGGGGCCGGTAGATTGGGGAATGGCGCCACCAGCCTGAGAATAGACCATTTGGGTCTGGACAGGAAACAGCCAAGCACCACCCATGATAGGCTGGAGAAGAGAAGTCCCTCCTCATATTTTTTTTTGGACCCTAGACAGAAGTGGCTTCAATAGGGATGGCTACTGAGCACTGCCACCTGAAATTTGAACTTAAAGAAAACAAACAACAAAACCCATTGTAGACAAGTTTCTTGTAGCTGGATATCATGGAGAACTTCATTCCCAGATTTGATTTTCTTGACAAATAGCTGGAAGTTTTGCTAAGAAGGTGAAGAGAACAGAATGGAAGATGCATTGAGCATTTGAGGCATATAAGTTGTATTTAAAAAATGGTCACATATTTAAAATTGGTCACATATTTAAAATATGGTCACATATTTAAAATATGAGACACATAAGTTGTATTTAAAATATGGTCTTTAGATTTGTGGGATCAAAGTAGGCTGACACTGGAAGGGACTGGTTGACCTCAAGGTTCCACAGGTGTTTGTAAATAAAACCCACAGGACTAGCACATTCTTAAGGCACAGACCACCAGTCATTTGCTTTCCTTCTGTCCTGGGTAAAATCAGCTTCGTTTCATAGTACCAGCCTTTGGAGTCCAATGTGCCATGTTCGATACCCCTGGCCCACCCACAGCTGCCTTCATTGCATGAGTCTAGCCACAGAGGCTCTTACAATCCGGCTGAATTTTTGTTTTTTATTTTTTTCTTTTTAAATTTTTTTTATTATATCACGGTGAGATAGACAATTATAAAGCTGTTCATGACTGGGTTTCAGTCATACAGTGTTGCAGCACCCATCCCTCCACCAGTGCATATTTCTCACCACCAATGTTCCCAATTTTCCTCCCTGAACCCTGATTCTATTGCAGGGACTTATCTTCTCTCTCTATCTTTCGTTCTTCTTTTATGTATTGTGGTTTGCAGTACATACATTGAGGTATTATGCACATCCCTTTACCTATTTTCAATACTCAGTTCTAGTTAAGCATTATCATTTCCAACTATTATTGGCAAACTGACCCCTTCTCTGTCTTTTTTTTTAAAAAAATTATTATACCATAGTGAGATATACAGTTACAAAAAGGGTTCGTATTTGGGTTTCTGTCATACAGTGTTCCAGCACCCATCCCTCCACCAGTGCACATTTCCCACCACCAATGTCCCCTGATTTCCCCCTTCCCCCAGCCTGCGTCTATGGCAGGCAATTTTCTCTTCTCTTTCTCTCTGTCTCTGCTCTCTCTCTCTCTCCTCTCTTACACATTGTGGTTCGCAGTACATACATTTAGAGGTTATCATGTATATCCTTTTGCCTACTTTCAATACTCAGTTCTGGTATTATCATTTACAATAATTATTAGTACACTGTTTCTTTCTCTTTATTACCTAACCTCTAATCCCACACATTTGCAGTAGGTTCTACCCACTGGCAAGTCCGTCTGATCCATGTTTTGTCTGGCCTTGGATATTGGTATCATGCTATCTTTTTTTATCTCCCCGCAAATAAATGCAGTCATTCTCTATCTGTCCTTTTCCCTCTGGCTAATTTCACTCAGCATGATCCTCTCCATATCCATCCATTTATAGGCAACTTTCATAACTTCATTTTAGCTAACAGCTGCATAGTATTCCATTGTGTAGATGTACCAAAAGTTTCTTTATCCAGTAATCAGTTCTCGAAACACTGGTTGTTTCCAGATTCTGGCTATTGTGAATAGTGCTGCTATGAACATAGAAGTGTAGACTGTGTTTCCACTGTGTATTTTTGGTCTTATATTCCCAGAAGTAGCATTGCTGGGTCAAATGGGAGCTTAATTTCTAGTCTTTGGAGGAATGTCCATATTGTTTTCCAAAAAGACTTTACCAGTTGACAT
Source organism: Cryptotis parvus (assembly GCA_021461705.1). Taxonomy (NCBI): domain Eukaryota; kingdom Metazoa; phylum Chordata; class Mammalia; order Eulipotyphla; family Soricidae; genus Cryptotis; species Cryptotis parvus. The sequence continues at coordinate 13,536 of JAJIBD010008466.1, read as the reverse complement.
TCCCACCAAAAATGGATGAGGTCCCTTTCTCCCTACATCCACACAAGCACTTGTTGTTTTTGCTCTTTTGCATACATGCCGGTCTCTGTGGTGTGAGATGATATCTCATTGTTGTTTTGATTTGCATCTCTCTGATGATTAATGATCATGAGCATTTTTTTCATATGTCTTTTGGCCATTCAAATTTCTTCCTTGTCGAAGTTTCTGTTCATTTCTTCTCCCAATTTTTTGATAGGGTCCGGCTGTTTTCTTCTTGTACAGTTCTACCAGTGCCTGATATATCCTGGATATTAACCCCTTATCAGATGGGTATTGGGTGAATATTCTTTCCCATTCTGTGGACTGTCTTTGAATCTTGGTCAGCATTTCTTTTGAGGTGAAGAAGCTTTTAAGTTTTGGTGTAGTCCCATATGTTTATCTTTATTTCTTCCAATTACTTTGTTAGTGGTGTTTTGTCTTTGAAGATGCCTTTAATGTCATGCTTCAATGTCATGGAGGGTTCTTCCCATATTTTCTTAGACTTATACTTTATGGACTCAGGTCTGATATTGAGATCTGATTTTTTGTTCATGGTGTTAGACAGAGGTCCAAATTCATTTTTTTTACATGTAGCTGCCCAGTTTTCCCAGCATCACTTGTTGAAGAGGTTGTTCTTGTTCCATTTTGTACTTTTTGCTCCTTCATCAAAGATTAAATGATAATATATTTCAGGATGGGTGTCAGATACTCAACTCTATTCCATAGGTTCACAGGTCTGTTTTTATTCCAATACCACGCTGTTTTAATTACCACTGCTTTGTAGTACAGTCTGAAGTTGGGAAAGGTGATTCCTCCCATCTTCTTTTTCCCAAGAATTGCTTTAGTTATTCGTGGGGTTTATTATTCCAAACAAATTTCAAGAGTGTTTGGTCAATTTCTTTGAAGAATGTCATGGGTATTCTTATAGGGACCACATTAAATCGTATAAAGCTCTAGGGAATATTGCCATTTTGACAATGTTGATTCTCCCCATTCATGAGCAGGGAATGTGTTTTCATTTCCTCGTGTCCTCTTTTATTTCTTGTAGCAGGGTTTGGTAGTTTTCTTTTACAGGTCCTTTACACTCTTAGTTAAGCTACTCCAGCTGACTTTTGGCACCTCATCTTGGACCTGGTCCATGGCCCCCATGGTCCCAGAGGGTGAACCTGGAAGGAAGCTTTGGGATATTGGTCTGGGCTATGTGCTAGCAGGGGGCCAGGACTTCAGTGTCAAAGCACCAAGAGGGCCCTGGGTCACTAGTCCTCCTCCCTCTGAGCCAACACCCATGGCCACAGAGACACTGAGCAGTTTGGACCTCACCCAGGCAGTGTGAATTGACAGGAAAAAGCCTGCTCATTCCAGACTTTTCCTTTTTGCAAGTTGCTTTTCCAGACTCAGATCTTCATCTGTGCATGCAGAAAACAGAAGAACCCTTCCTAGGTTACAAACCCCCAGCAGAACATGCTGTCCTGGTCAGTCTGGCTGGCGGACACGCTGACTCCTGGAAGTGCTGACAGAAACACAGGCGCCTGCGCTCCTGTCCAGGAACTGGTCACTTTCATGCTGAGGACAGAGGGGAATAGTTTCAGAAGCTTCGCCAAAGGGATCTTCGGGAATCGGGGAAAAGAGAGGAGGGCCGCTATGATAAGAAGAAGCCTGACCATCTCACCCTGGGACCAGGGCTCCCAGGAAAAGATAAGACAAGCAGCACAGGCAGAAACCTGCTCAGTGCCAGGAAAATAGAGAATGCCATGAGCAGGACTGTAAGGGCACAGCTGCACCTGGACAGCAGAGCGAGCTCCGAGAAAGCATCGTGGTGGGGCCTGCACATGAGACTAGGGCCTGCAGATGTCCAGTCCAGTTGCATGGGACTGACATGTTGGCTGTGCACCCCCATTTAGAGTCTGCAGCCTGGGACCACACAGCGGCTCCTACAATCTCTCCCAGGGCACCAGTTTGAATGGGGTTGGTTCTTGGCTGAGACAGAAACTTTCTGGGGTTTATACCCAGAACAAAAGCAAGTCCTGACACATTGGCCTTCTTAGACCCTGTGTCACCATACTGTCCCCAACCTGGGAGACCCAGAACTATTGCTGGGGCATCTGGAGCCTCTCCAAGAAGGAGAACTATGTTCCATATGGAAATGACTTTAAGGGACACAGTCATTTCATTTAACAGGTCTATGTTTATTTTCCACTCACCAATGACAATGAGAAATACTGATTTTTTTTATGTATACTGAAACACTTAACCTGGGTGTTAAAGAATTTGGGGGCCCATTTAGAGAAAAATCATTGTAGCACAAACACTGAAGGTGAAGGCAACAGTGTGAGTTGTGAGAAATGCAGCCCGGGATGTTCCCAAAGGAGGAGAAACATCAGCTGCACTCAGCAGGGTCCCACCACCAGCAAAGCAAACACAAGGCTCAAAGTGTGGTGTGAATGTCTCACGCGCCCTGGCGGGCATGGGGAGGGGGCAGGGGGCTGGTTTGTGAGGGAATCTTTACTGATTTCTAGTTTAAACTTTGCTGAGGGGCCTGTTTTACATCCCCACTTTACAGTAGAGGGATCTTGGTGCCTTCTTCATACCAGATTTCTTACAGGTCAGTGAATAGGTGATGTGGGAAGGGCTTAAGTTCCTAAACAAAAGGCTCTGTACAGAAGAAATGGCAAAGACAATCTTGGCTATCTTCAGTCACATGCTGAGTGCCAAAAAGGAAGGTCATGTCAATTTTCTTATGTGACATAAGATAAAGTCGGGCTCCTGAGTGCAATCGCCCATCCTTCCTCTTCATCTCTTCATCTTGAAGGAAGCTGAGAATGCTGAACCAGTTAGACAAGGATTTAAGCCATAGACAGCTCTGTGTGGAAAAGCTTTCCAAAGTGTGACATTTCTGTCTCTAAACTCTCCAATGGAGACAGTAACTTGATTCAGTTTGAGGATCAAGTTGAAACTCAGTAAATATTTAATATTGTCAGTAAGACAATAATAAACTCTGACCTTCGTTTCAGTGTGTTTTTGAGGGGGTCCTCCCCAGCCCCATTCAAGGTATGCGGACTCAGGGGGAGGCTATCCTGCTCCCTCACATCTTACCTGGGACCTCTCCTTATTCCTTTGAGCTATCGGCCCTGCCCTTAGCTAGTTTCTTACAGAAGAATTAGACCCATTTTAGTGTTGGTTAATAAAGAGGAAAAAGAAAAATAAGAAAAATTGAAAAATAGAGAGGTGAATATAGAGACAAAAAATAAGAAAAAGAATGAGCTAATTTTCTCACTGAAAAAACAAGCATGTTTAGTTGGGTTTTGTCTAAGGATAACTTTCAATTGAACAAGTTTATTGGTTTATGTGATGAATCCTTTTGTTTTGTTATGTGACTCAGAAGTGTGAATTCCCTAAACTTCCCACAACCCCATCTCTTTGTATCCAGTTTGAATCTACTGGACTCTACTGAAGAGAAGGTAAAGAAAATGATGTGAAGAAGCAGCTTTTCCAAGAAAGGAATGAGAATGAGTAATGGTGATACTTAAATCTTTAACTAAGGTTGAAAGTTCTATGTTCTGGGAAAGTTACTCCATCTCCCTGGTCCTCAGTTTCCCCCACTAATAAATTAAGATGGTAGAACTTCTAAATCAGGGGGTTCTTAAGAATTAGTCACAGATTCTGCAATAGCTACACAAACTTATAAAATAAAATTCAAAATTGGTTGAACATATCAATTCACTTTTCTGGAATACATAATTTTCACCTACTTCTGAGCATTAAGAACCATCCTCCTTGATTACTAGGTTATAGCTGGCTGTGCTCAGGGCTTACTCTTGACTCTGTGCTCAGGAATCACTCCTACTGGTCCCTGGGGCACACCATGTAATGCCAGGGATCAAAAATGGGTTTGGCTACATGCAAGGCAGGCCCCTTACCTTCTATACTATCTCTCTCCCTAGATTATTTTTAACATTGAGCACTCTAGATTACTTGATCTAGTATTTTATTGTTGCAATAGGCAGAGACTCACAGAAGTAGTAAACAGGCATGGATCAGAGTGATGGAAGGTAGGGAATTCCTTTACCAGTGCTTAGCAACTGTGATTCTTCACATCTATCAAAGTCATTCTATTGTCTGCACATTAGTAAATAACAGGCTTTCTCCTAGGAAGATAGAAACCGTGTGTTTGAATACAAGGTATGCCATATTTGGTTAATAAATCATGAAAGAATTCTTACCTGCTCACAAATTACATGTGTCTAATTCCATCTCTTTATTGCTTTTACTAACTTTGACTAAAAGAACATTCCTTATGGCATTATCCAGTAAATTAACTTCAGACTGACTGAAGTTGTATTAATAGCTAGAAAGTTCTTAACAGCCTGGTTTCCATTGACTTTCAAGAGGAAAGAGGTTAATTAACTAAATGGGTTCTGGGAGGATGAGGATAAAAGAAACAATAAAATGATAAGTATTGAAAAGATACGGCAATTAAAAATCCAATCTGGGCCTATTTTTTCATAGAGTAAAGCCCTGGAGATACCACTTTCACCCAATACTTAGTACATTACTTTCACCCAATACTTAGTACATTAAGCAGGAGTTGAGCAGATACTGTCTATCCCTCCCTGTTGCTGAACAGTTGGGAAAGGGGCTTCAGGGAACCATTTTCTGGTTCTACTTCTTAAAGCCCAGAAAAGTCTTAGCAGTCATAGCCAAAAAAAGATGGCTCAGATTAAACTGTATGAACTTCCATATTTGTCAAAAGTAAATGGTCATAAATTGGCAATGTCTACTATACAGACTACCTCCGAAACAGGACATTCTAGTCATTTTGGCATTGACAAGGTGTTCCTGGCTCATCTCTCTTTGGCAGAAATGCTTAAAACTCAGGAGGGATTAAAAAAAAAACAAGAGCTGGGTATGACACTATGAAATCAAATTGGCCCATTCTTAGGATTTTAATAATGTTTTAAAAAGAAAGAAATGTTCACATTCCAAAACATCTCTGTAAACCAACAAAATAGAGTTGTGCTTCTTAAGTAATTCAATTTAACAAGTCTATGTCCAGACTTAGTCTGTGCAAAGTCCAGGTCATTGGGTATAAAAACATTTACAGGATTTCTTGGGATTATTCTTAGGGAAGAGAGAAATTGTTTAATCAATGAAGAATGGCTAATATCAGGAATAATTTGATAACAAAGAAAAGCATCTTTGTCAGCATCAGCATCTTTGATTATGAAATAGAAAAAATCATTAGATCAAAAGAGGTCCATAGCACAGGTAATTTCAGCATTCAACCACCTTTTAGTCTATTTTCAATTGTTGGTTATATGATTTTTTAGTTTTTTTTTTTAATTCTCACTCATTATTACTATAATTAGTATTCTTTGCTATTAAAAACAGTTGAGTTTCTGGTTTGTCATAAAACTATTTCATGTAGGGAAAGTATGAACACTAATAGCTTAAACATTCACGTTAGACATTTCTGGTGAAAGTTAGGAATGAGTGGAAGAATCCCTCAGTGAAGTTGCTCAGCATCGCACATCATGGGAGCTATTTTTCTCTCCAGAGATCACCCAGGAGCATGAGACTAGGCAACCAAAACCCAATAGGCAATCTGGTTTGATTCACTTCATCAGCTTTTCCTTTAAATTCTTTTGCAATCCAAGTCTTTGGGGGTCCTTTTAGAATTTATCAATTTTAAAGTATCAGTTCATCAAAAAAAAGTTTAAAACATGGACAACAGTTTATTTTTTTCTAGTTTTATTGAGATATAAATGACACATACATTGTGCAGGTGTCAGGTGTGCAACATAATAATTTGTTAATTGCTTTGTATTATTGTCAGCCAGTGACAGAAAGTATAATGGGAGAAGTGTGAAGTGTGATTAGTGGAGCGTGTGGAGGTGACATGCTGAGATGGCAGAGGGTGGGGAAAAAGGCTGCCACAACACAGCCGAGAGGGAAATTCACTTCTCATTTCATAAAGGCCTCAGGGTTTCACCCTCGAGATGACTGGGTCTGAAAGGGTAGAGGAGCAAGTGGAAGGTCCGAGAGATGGAGAAGGGCCATCTGAGTTTCTCAAGGTCCATCCCTGTAAGCATCCAAGTCAGGAGTTGTTTTCTATGACTAATAATATTTTATTGCAATGTGCATAAACACAATTTATCCATTCCAATATATACCAAAGGAGACTTTGCTGTCATGACTTGGATATTGCAAATTATGCTGTGGTGAACATGAGAGGTGAGATATAGATATCTTTTGGAAATAGAGTTTTCATTTCCTTTGGCTCTGGATGCAAGAGTGGAATTCTCGGAGCATATGGTAGTTCCATTTTAAATTTTTGAAGAACCCCCCCATATTATTTTGCATAGGAACCATACTACTTCATATTCCCATCAAGATTCTCTTTTCTTTATATCCTTATAGGCACTTGTTATGGCCTGTATTTTTTTTTTTTTGGTTTTTGGGTCACATCCAGCGATGCTTAGGGTTAATCCTGGCTCTGCACTCAGGAATTACTCCTGGCGGTGCTCGGGGACCATATGGGATGCCGGGATCGAACTCAGGCTGGCATGGGCCGGCTGCGGCAAGGCAACGCCCCTACCCGCTGGGCTATCGCTCGGCCCATGGCCTGTATTTTTTGAGCCCAGCTATGCTAATAGATGTGAAGTGATATGATAGTTCATTTGAGTTTTGATTTTGCATTTCCCCCTGATGATTAGTGATGTGTAGCATCTTGTCATTTGACTGTTGACCATTTTTATGTCCTTTTTTCAAAAGTGTCTCTTAGGGCTGAAGAGATAGTACAGGAGTTAAGGCACTTGCCTTGCCTAAGGCTGGTTCCTGTTCCCAGCACTGTTTAGGGTCCCCAAACACCTGCAGAAGTGATCCCTAAGGAGGGACCCTTAAGTCCTGAGTATCTTATGTGAGCCCCCAGAAACACAAAAACAATAGCAAAAATCTGTCTCTTCAGTTTCTCTACCATATTTTAATTGGACTGCTTGAGGGCTTTTGCAACAAGTTCTTTATATTTACATCTTATATTTATACCTCTTTCTATATTGTGAATATTATCTTCTCTTCGGATTCATGACTTAAAAATAAACTCTCCTATTTTGTAGGTTGCTTTTTGTTTGCTGTTGATTTGCCTGTTTTTATGTTGAAAGGGTAGGTCATAGTAATGAGCACAAAGCTCTGCGGAGCCCTCAGTGTTTTGGACATGAAGAGCAGAGCTTGACTTATCGTGTTAGTGTTTCTAGTTATCGGGCTTCCTAATGAAAGGCGGAGAGCCATAAAGTGAGGCACTGGCGTTCTGATTTCAAACCAGCTCCCCAGGGAAATGGAACTGCGGAGCCCAGGTTCCGAAGAGGTCAGCAATCAAATTTACAACCTCTGTCAACCTCTGTCAACAGACATGGGGCTCTTGGCGGGGGTGACATTCCAAGGAAAACCCATCTGTTTGTTCAGCTTTTCCCTGAGGGAGCCAGCAGGGAACTGCTCCAGTTTTGTGGCAAGTTGAAATTCCCAATAAGATGAAATGCCGTCGTTGAGACAAAACGTGCAAACAGAAAGCATGGTGCCAGGCATGCAGTTTTAAATTCACACCATTCACCAACTGAAACACACAAGTTGTCACAATGTTTCTGGAGCATTTTTCCATCTGGTTAATAAGCTCCCATGTGCCTCCACTGTGTCCACAAGTACGTAGTGGTATATGCATTTACTAGTAAGCACAGAACCCATGGTATTAGCACCAACAACACAGTATACAAGAAGGGAAATAAAAATAGTAATATAGCAATAATAATAACAATAAAATATAATTGACTTAATTTTTTTTGTATTCAGAGAGAAAATTTAAAATAAAATTCTTTCCATATATGTTGAAGTAAAAAGGATTCAGAAAATTGTTCTTAAGGCAACCAAATAAAATACTGATGGCACTTTTTGGTATCACTTGATCACTTGAATCCGTTATTCATCGATTTGCTCAAGCGGGCACCAAGTAACATTTCCATTGGACCCTATCACGTCCTAATGTAGCCCAATGGCATCTGGTTGATTCAGGGATATGAGAGCCTCAAACCGTTCCTTCAGGGTCTTGGCACTTTTGGTATATTTTTACTATATGATGTGAATAATCAATAGGATGTGGTGAAAGATAAAGAGGGGAGCTCAAACAAAAGCCTGCAGATCCTGGAAAGAATTGAGGAGGCAGTGTTATAGTTGATGCTTTCCTTTTTTTAAAATTATTTTGTTTTTCCCTGTTGAGAAAGAAAAGCTGGGGGCACTGTATGGACAGTGAAGACAAGCAAAAAAAAAATTAAAAGCGGGAAATGTGAATGTTTGGGAATTAGTTTAGATAGGAGAGATTGTCTATAAATAAAGGGCTGGAGAATTCTTTTCCTTTTTTTAAAATTGTAGAAGTTAGGTAAGACATAACTCCAATCTTAAGTAGAAGAGAGAAATGCTATTGTTATTTCTCACTAGTCCACTTTTTTCCATCAGTGGACTAGTGAGAAAGACTAATGATCTCACTTTTCACCATGAAAGTCATTGGGATAGAATCTGCCTTGGTTTGCACTCTGTAAAAGAGAGGGTACACAAATATCCAGAAGGAAATCTCACACAATATATATATATATATATATATATATATATATATATATATATATACGTACACAAAGAAACCCACAACAAAAAAAACAACAACCAAAAAAATAACAAGACCTCAACTTTGGGGGCTGGAGCAATAGTCCAGAGGATAGGGTCTTTGCCTTGCACCAACTTGGGTCAACTTAGGTTTGATCCCAGCCATCCCATGTGGTCCCTCGAGCACCACCAGGAGTATTTCTGAGTGCAGAGCCAGGAGTAACCCCAAGCATCACCAGGTGTGACCCAATTAAAAAAAATCTCAATGTTGTAAATTCTGTAGTTCACATGCAAAATTGGAAATAATAGTGAAATCAGTTCATATCTTTCAACCTGAATAGGCAAATTAAAAGATTCAGCTATTCATCACATTCAAAGATTGATCTAGGATTTTCCCTTGATATGGCAGTGGAGTTGATAGATGCTTTAAGTTTTTAACATTTTTCAGAAAATCACTTAATAAATAAGAAGCAGATTCCACTAGTAAATTTTAATAGAGTCCATGGAAAGGCCAAGGAAACCCAGATACTACAACAAACGGCAGAAAAGGCATACATAAGTTTGGTAATTGTAGCTAAAACGACCAATTTCTTCCTGTCTCAATGAGTGACATTCTGGTTGACATGGGGTGATGCATGTTACATGATAAAAGAAATAAGATGGTAGGAAAACAGAATAATCTGAAAAACTAAGATTAAGTGTGGGTTAAATATGTTAAGTGTGGCACTTAACACATTAAAAGCTCTTTCAAATATATATTATTTCAATTCTCAAAGATCAGAAAAGTCAGTAGATTGGGTCTAACCCTCCTTCCAGACATACTGAAGTTCCACTACCTGTGTAAGTTACCACCCTAGATTGTTTCTCAGCAAGTAGTTGAACTGAGCTTCTGACTTTGAGTTCAATGGTTTTTAATTTCAGAATGGTCTCTTGTATTTCACTGTCCTGAAAACCTCATTGCTAATTCTGAAAACACACTTTCAGCCTGTGGAGGGCCACTGTACCTACTCCCAAATGAAATGCTTAATGCCCTAAGGCATGCTTGTGTATAATGAATTAACATTTCTAACTGCTAATCACAGCCCCAGTTAGTTATCAACCTTGAAGTCTGAGAATGTGTCAAAAGTCATTGTATTTTCTGATTTGGATGAGTCTCCTCGTAGACAATTTATCTTTGAAGGAATCATTTAGTGAGTATAGCCTACTTTCCTTAGTACATTCCCCTCACCAGACTTGTAGAATAAGATGACAATAATGATGGATTGATGATGATGATGATGATGATAAACAGAACTGTCATTATTGAGAAGTCACTACACAGACTATTGGAAGTACTCTACACATGTACTTGATTGAATCCTCAAAAGAAATTTGAAAGGTATACATTATTACTACTGTTTTACAACTGAAATGTGAGACTTAGAAAGTCAGTTCATCCTGTCCAAAGTCATATGTACTTAAGGAACTGAACTAAAATTTAAATTGAAGTCAGTTTTATTCCAAAGCCTTTTCCTTCTTTGAACCACCATACCATGATGGATGATACACTATTTCATTTTTTTGTTGTTGTTGTTGTTGTACAGGAAACTGCTTATTCCCTCACTCCACTTTCAACTATTTCAGAGAAAGAGCATCTTACTAAGCATATAAAAGCAATGTTTGGGCAACAAATTGGCTCCAGACATCTGTACCAATCTTCAAACCTCAAATAGATATGAGATCATGAATTATGTAAGAAAAGAACTTGACAGAATCTCAAGAGATTATCACTGCTTCCTTCATTCAAATAAACCTCAAGCATAATCTACTGTGTGCTGTTGAAGATGTGAAAATAAAGGGGAAGAAGAGTGACTTTCCAGGGGTATAATGCTTGAGATCAATCTTGAAGCATGAGTAAGAAGGAGTCTGGTAGGTAAAATTAATGTGGAGTCACACCCTAAGTAAAGAAGAAAAAAAGGGATGGAAGATATAATCACATAGAAGGGTTAAAGGGCTGTGAAAAATTCAACATGGCTAAAATGTAAGATGAGTGACAGAACAAAAGAGACAATAAAGTGATGCCAGATACAAGGTCTTACAAGTAACTCCATAGAAGGGATGATATTGAAGTTGGAAAAGAGGTTACTGCAAAGAGTTTCTAAAGAGAGTGAGAAACTGAGAGGAGACTGCACTGACGCAAGAGAGGCCGAGAGATCGGGTGCTCATCCAGCAGCTGATGTAGTGGATAAGCAGTTGGCCTTGCATGCTAACCACAGTTCAATCCCCAGCACCACAGATGTTCCTTCAGATCTGCTAGGTAACCCCCTGAGCACCACCCAATCTGCCCAAAAATCTAAATCCAAGAAAAAGAAACACGAGATAATAGAGACCAAATCAGCAGAACTTAACCACTGAGTGGACCAAACTAATGGTTGGAAGATGATATTCTTTCCTTTTTTTTTTTTTTTTGGTCTCAATCGGCGATGCTCAGGGGTTAGTCCTGGCTCTTCGCTCAGAATTACTCACGGCCCTTCACACAGGAATTACCCTGGCCGTGCTCAGGGGACCATATGGGATGCTGGGATTGAACCCGGTCGGCTATGTGCAAGGCGTGCCCTACCAGCTGTACTATCATTCCGGCCCCCAATATCCTTTCTTGTTTGGGCTGGATATGAGTAAATGGGCAAAGAAGATGGGTTCATCTGGGAGAAGTTTGAGCCAGTGATATCAGTAAAACCTCTTGAATTGTTCTGCAACATCTAAGTACATGGGAAAACTCAGTCATATCAATCTTCAAATCAAGTCCATATTTGACCAGTTCAAAGTTCAGTGGTAGACCTCGTGCCTTGCCTATGGGAGGCTATTTGTTTGGCTTTAGGGAAGAAGCTTAACTAGCTTTATATCCACAGAGAGACAACAGACTCTGCTTTGATGTCCTCGGGGAGCCATTTTTCTTCAGCCGAAAAATACTGGCATTTTTCATTTTCCATTGCCCTTTAGGGAAGATTGCCCCTCAACAACAAATAGACATGGCATAGGAATTCTCTAAGTCCATTTAATATGTATATTTCACAGAAATTCTAGACTTTAGTTTTAATTTCCTACCAATTAACTGCTTCTAATACAAACACTGAAAGGGGCTGCCCAGAACAATGAGCAACTTATCCATAAGAACCTGTTTACTTGTGTCACTTCATAAAAAGTTAAGTGAAACCTGGGGAAAAAGGTGAGGCTAACACTAGTGGACCTTGTCATGAAGATGGAAAAGAGTGTTCTCAAGTAGCACACACCGAGACGTTCAAAAAGAAAAGAAGTTGTTTGTAAATGTTTAATTAGGCATCAGGCCTTACGGTTTAGGTGTTACAGTTAAAACTAAGTAATTGAAATATACCCATGTTTGCTCTCTTCATTGCGTGGAATTGGGGGGAGGGCAGGATTCCCATAATATAAAGCAAGGAAGAAGTTTCTTCTGGTTTAAATAGTAAGGAGTGTAGATAGGGAATGAATGAGCTGGGAATCTTTCCTGAGTCTGAAAAACTAAGAAAAGGAATAAGGGAATTGCCAAGGACACTCTAAGCAAGATTAAGAAAAGGTTGGTCGAAGAAGCTGGCGCACTTGGTTTCCAGCAGTATTAGTCTAGATAATGGAAATGACTTGGTAAGGCAAGTCAGCATCTCCTGTGAATATTAGTCTCATTTCTCAGTGAGTCAGACCTAGAATGTCAGTGAGATCAATTTATGTAATGCAATTAATAAACTACTTAAGATAGAGACAACTCAAGAGGATATTGACCGATAATTACAAGCAGCTGCAATGAATGCAATCATAGGAAGCAGGATCTAAATAGCATTTGCGGCCCGTGGCTCTATAATCCTCAGTAGCATAGTCAGGGCAGCATACTGGCACAGGTCGTCTCACGGATACTGACCGTGTCTTCAGAAGACTCCCTGTAGGCGCTCTGAGTCTGCTTGGAAGCACTGCCTAAGAGTAACCGGTATCCCATTACTGGAAATCTATATCTTATTAATAGAAATTCTATCCTGCTTCCAAACAGACTCAGAATATAGGTCCTCTTCTGAGATTTTTGGTCAGTGAGCTCCATGTGAGGACCTGTATGTGCTCCCTACTCCTGACTGTGGTGCTGGGTATTCTAAGGGCCACTGTGCCTGAATCTTCAAATCCATTCCCACTGGCTCCAAAGGGGGCCGGTTGCTCAGAGGACTGTATGGCACAGGATCTAACTAGTCACGTAGCCATTGTACCTATCTATCCCCGGCACTCTATTTCTGGCTCAATACGGTACATGTTAAATCTTGAAGGCAATCCAGCCATTGTTTGAGTTCATTGCTGAAGTTTATAGCTTAGACTAAATGGAGTTTCTAGAATTTCCATGCATTTACTTTTATGGCCAAACTAGCCTAAAGAAAAGGGTCAGAGAGAGAATTGGGAAGAAAAAAAGGGAGCAACATTACAAAGAAAAGAACAGCCTGGAAAGAGAGTGTGTTCTTTGCAGGAGTGTGTATGAGCTGGAATCTTGTGACCTCCCTCAGGGCCTAGTCAATGTCTATCTTTAGTGAAATGGGTCATTGACCTCTCCGGCCTCTCACTTCCTGCAAGCTCTGAAGTTTGGACTATAAACCTGTATTCCTAATAATGAGCACCCAAAAAAGGCTAAAAGATTGAACAGCTGGCCTGAACAATAAGTGGGAGGTGCCGGTTTTTTGATGACAGCCCAGTGCAACAGGCACTGAAGTTTCAGATTTGAATGAAAAAAGTAGTGAAAAATTGAAGTAGAATTATCCCACTTAGAAAATCTTATGTCTGAACATAAAATGTACAATGAAATTTGTGGTTTATATTCTTGGCCATCAAGCAACAGTTGAACCAGGAAACTTC